>CM057822.1:81884094-82119094 GCA_030067965.1 Latrodectus elegans | reverse complement strand
GTCAGTATGCGGTATTGACATTAAAAATGCATTAGATTCCATAGTGGAAACTTTTGTGTGTGATGTGCTTCTTAATAAACATGTGATCATCTAATTGGCTGAAACTGCAAATGTGATCCCGCATGGTATGAAAGGATCTGCTCTGACTGGTCCGTATTTGATTCATTTATTCAGTGTTTATTAATAAATATGCATATTCTGTAACCAGAACATTACATTTTCATATATTATTAAATATTTGTAATTTTTACCAATCATCGAAATGCAATCCCTTTTCATGATAAACGAACAAACAAGAAATTGATGGATATGCTGTGGTCTAATGCAATTGTAACAAAGAAGCAGTCAAATGTGTTTTCTGATAAGATCATATCAGCACTATATGTAAAACTTCTAGATCTCGAAGTTAAGTTTTATGAATTGCTCTGAAATAATACACCATTAAAATCGATGTTAACTAACACACAACACATGAAAAGAAAAATGATTCCCTTAAAACATCTATTTATTTTTTCTCATTGAAAAGACGATAATTAAGAGAAATAAGCTGAATTTCTCTTGAAACGCATTTTTTTCTACTGACTTCAGAAATTTTAATTAAAATCAAACAGAAAATGTTACAAGTAATCCAGATAATTAAAAAAAAATAAAAGACGACTCACTAATTTCACAAGTTTATAGAATTTAAAGAATCAAGATAGCAATCTGTGAGTTCAGGATTTAAAAAATTTCATAAACAAATTCAACGGAGAAGTTTATAGCGGAATATTCGGCAGATTTCACAATTGTATAATGGTCCGACAGAGTGGAAAGAAAATGAATGCTAAAAAAAATTAATGATTAGAAAATTAATTATAAAATAATCATGTAAAAATTAACCTTTTACGAAAATTTGAGATGAAAGAATTTGTCAATATTGTTTTAAAAGCTGCATAAAAACACATAAAATTCAACTAACAATTATTTTATAATTTTCCATTGCAGACCTATATAATAAAAAGCATGAAATGCATTTTATTTATTAAAATTCTATTTATTAAAATATTAAAAACATTTTTTCAAATAATTTGAAAGATATGATAGATTATATTGTTTAATAAATTCAGTGAAAGTTTTTATAAAAAATTGTGATATATAAAAAACATAATATTTGCAGTGAAGTATACTAGATTTCTAAGTTGTATATAGTTAGTCTCCCATTTTAAAACAAATTTCTAAATTCCTAATTACGAGCAATATGATAGGGGAGTACAAGTATCGAAAAGGAAAAAAGTAGTTTTATAATTCTACCAACAATAATTTAAAGGCAAAAAATATTTCATTAAGATATATTTAAAAAAATTCATCAATTGAATTTTCATAGAAAAAAAGTTATGCACGCAGAAATTTTATAAAAATTCAGTATTTTAAAATATGAACTACTGCAAAATTATGATTGTACATTTTGCCCCATTTTTTTTCTTTCTTATTTTAAACATGAGATACATAACAAACTAATCGCCTGGTGCGTCTTTCGCTGTTCAAGTTATTTGTTTTTTGTAGATGATTTTGCACTTTCTTTTGTATCTGTTCTGCTCCGTTAAGCAAACAAAAATAAAACAGATCATTTTTTATATCTGTAAAAATGATTTTTTACGCTAAGTTGTTCATTTAATAAAGGGAATCTTTAAAGCTTCTTTATACGTTTTGAACCAATATTTTAAGCATATTTGCACTCTAAAATGCTGATTAAAGCAAAATGCTCAAGTAAAAGGTTCTACATATTTTTCCTATAAAGATGATCACAGAGTGGAAAATACATGTTTAAAATACGGATTTATAATGAATTTTGAAAGCATGAAAAATCATTTAATTTTTTTGCATTTCGTCATGAATTAACATTTTTATAACAATTTTTAACATTTTTATGTTCAAAAAATAATATTGAAATAGAATAATATTGAAGGAATAATATTTCTATAGAGTGGTACTGTTTTGTACTATTCTTTCTGTTCAAGAGACAATATATAAAAACAAATGTTTATATTTTTTTAATTTAAAACAAGCAGAAAGGTTAATATATAAATAGTTTTATCAACTCCTTCTTTTTAAATTTGAATATTATATTAATACGACAAAAATAAAGAAAATTTTATAATTTATTTGTCGAAACCTTATTGAAAATTTCAAAAGTATAAAAACAAAGGTAAAAATGTATAAAAATTAGTTGATTAAATAATTTTCATGTTTAAATAAGGAACTGTTGGTTATTTTAATATAAATCCTTTCTTCTAAACTCATATTTTTTTTAATACACTAAAATGTATTCATTTATAATATGTTTATAAATTTGTAAAAAAAAAATTAGTCTAAAAATTATATGGTTTTTTTATTAACAATTTTTAAAAATATTTTACAAATAATATTCTATGCTACTTATGCAATTTAAGATTTTGCAAATAATATAAAATCAAATTGAATATTGACGTATTTTAGAAACACAGTGATTTTAATAGTTTTAATTAAAATAGGCAATTCTAAATTTATGTAATTCGCGAACACTTTTTTTAAAATCTAATTGAAGGTGAAAGAAAATGACATTTTGATTGAAACTATTTTTTGAATAAAATTTAAGAATTGACGTAAATTTTCAAAAAAAAAAATATTCAATAATTAGATTATTTCTATGCGATTTTTTTTACAAATGCCTGAAGAAAAAATCAAAAAGTTCATCTTTTCCTTTGAAAAAATAGTCTCGACTTCTGAAACTACTAAATCAAATCTGTATATTCATTGGTATTTGAAACTTTGGTGAATGTAACTATCTACAATTTTATTTCAACGGAAGGCCAATTAAAAAAAGAATGCAATATCTGAAACGTCTTTTGCTCAACTTTTAGCAATTTAATTTTGATAAAACCTTAATCATTTATACTGTTAACTTTAGTTACTTTGCTATCATTCCTTTAAGTTTTTTTAAATATTCGAAAAAATCGAAAGTTACGGTTCTTTATTTCTTTCCTATGTCGATTTGAACTTATTTAAGAACTTTGCGTACATTTAAAAAATATTTGAATCTTTATATATTATCATATTAAAAATCACAGATCAGATTTTCAATTCTGATGAGGATATTAAGATAGATTGGCTCTTAAGTAATATTACTGGATAAGAAAGTGCATGATAATTTTGAGATTTTATAAAAAAAAAAATTCAAAGAGACTTTTGAAAAAAGTAAGCACACTATATGTGAAAGAAAAAAATTAATTAACAGAATTTTTATCCCTTTTTCTCAAAAAAAAAACGCAGTAGTTAATTTTTTGAAAAATTCTAAACTCTTCAATAAATTTATTATTGAATTTCATGCTAACCTATGATTTATGAAAAAAGGAATAAAGTATATTTTAAATTAATTTTGCAAAAATGTAAAATGACAAAATGATGTTCCTTGGGAAAATATATTGTTATGAAATAACAAATAAAATTTATGAAAATTTTAAAATAACAATTTTCAAGATGCTTTGAAGCATAGGACATGGTTTTAATTGCATGGTTGCATGGTTTTAATATAATTTGAATTTTGTGTTCATTTTTAATAAAATGTAAATGTTTAGACTTGTAACCCGAATTGGATGCAACACAATATATATGTTACCAATTTTTATTAGCTTAATAAGGCAAGAATTCATGTATAAAAATTGCTTTAATTCTAGATTTTGAAAAAAACATACAAATACCACTGCTAGAAATTTATTTATTTCACTTATAAATTTATTCAATAAATTTTGTTGAAAATAAATATTAAAAATTTTATTTGTACTGGCGATATATTTCATACTTCTAAAGTTCTTGATAATAATTTTTTAATTTATTTTATAAAATATAAGCTGATTTAGTGCTTATTAAAGCACTTAACACTTATATTAAATTTATAATATTTATCACAAAATACTATATTTTTACAGTAGTTTAATATCTATTAACATTAAAGCACCTAATGTATTTCCAAAATAATAAATAAATAAATATTGTTACGTATGGTGAATTGTTTGACATAAAAGAATTAATTATTTAATTGAAATGATGGATTAAAATATAATGAAAAATATATAGAAAAATGTTCTGAAACTTTTCTTTAATGGTAGATTTAATAAATAAATATAAACTTTATTGTATGTTTAACAAAAGTTTTGAATGGTGTACTTAGCAAATAGTTTCTAACAGAGTTTCAAAAGTAAAAATGAATGTATGATTGTGATTAGAAAATAATTTAAAATCTATTAATAAGTTCAATATAAAATTTCAAATTATGTAAGAGTAATTATACTTATTTAATTGTACATAAAATTTAAGATATAGAAACAAAAATTGAAATTTATATGGTAAGAAGATTTTTCTTGTCAAAGAACAACTGTCTTATATATATATAAGTTTTTTTAACAATCTCGATTGTGCATATACATGTTTGTATGCATTTATAAATCTTGATTCTTCTTAAGGTCAAAATTCATTAAAGATTTATTGAAAAGAAATTCTTTTGCTTTTTCTTGTGAAAAGAATAGGTCTAAATAACAATACATAAAAATTTTTCATGTATTATATTCTTAATATATATATTCTGGAGTGAAAAATATTGTAAAATTATTTCATTATGAGTATAAAGATATTAAAACATGATAATTCTTCTGAATATTTAACACAATATTACATACATATTTCATATTTATTTCTTATCTATTTATTTTTCTTTTCATATTAAATGAGCAATCATCGAATGTATACATATGAAGAAATAAATGTATGTATCGTAATATTTTCTACAAAAGTACAATACACAAATCATTTATATGTAGTTAAATAATACGCAGCATTTTAATTTATAGTTTACTACAAGCATTTTATATTTTTAAAATATTTTTTAAATTGTTGAAGAAGTTTTAAGACATTTTAAAATATTTTAAGAATATGTTCTTATAAATATCCTGTGTACACATAAAAAAATTAAAAATGATTAAAAGTATCATGTTAAACAAAACTATTTCATTTGTGGGTGCCTTATAATAATTTAATAAAATTTTAATTGATATATATAAAATTTAATATTAATATTTTAATTATTAAAATTAATATAATTAAATCATTTTAATAATAAATTATTTAATAAAATGATAATTGATTTATTTAAAATTATCATTTTATATTATCACAAAAATAAACTGTACTATTCTAAAAATTATTAAATATTAATATAAGACTTTCAATTTTTACACAGATTGTGTCTTAAATGTATTTCTTATAAAAACAAAATGGAGTATTAATTAGACTTTGAATGCTAGGCTTTGCTTTGAGTGCTTTCAGGTAACAACAAATGTTTTTATAAATGCAAATATTCATTATGTTTAGTATTTTTATACATTTCAAAATTGCTTGCTCTAATCGATAATATTATTAGATCTAAGCATTTTATAGGCTAACATTTTCTACTAGGCACATCTAACATTTTCTACTGATGAAATTTATATTGCGAAATATGAACAATATGCTAGTTTGTTTTAAACAAAATAATAATTTTTTATTTGATATAATATGCATTAGAGATTAAAAGGTTCGTTGATCTAGAATCACAGTGAACTGTACAAGTGTGCTAGATTTGAATATATATTTATAATTCAAGAATTTAATTTTATCCAACACAACCGTTCTAAATTGATGGAAATTATAAAAGAAGATTTTAAAGGCTAACAAAAAAACAATATATGCTTCTATAGTGAAAATATTAATAACTAAATTGAAAGGATATTAAATTCTATTCATTATTTCCAGAATAGAAAAATACTCAAATGTACTGTTATTCATATTGGTAAAAAACGTTGTTTTTGTAGATTGTAATTTATTTTGATTTGTGTGAATATAATAAAAATTTCCATCGCATTTCTTTGACGGTTTATTAAGATATCCATTATAACAATATATTGTATAAATATTTAATTAACAATTTGCAAAATCATGGGATTTTTATGAGACAATAGCTTAATAACTTCTTAACTAAATAACTTAACTTCATTTATAACTTCTATGTTTTATCATTTTTATAAGGTACAATTGACTCTAAGAACAAATTTTTGGAGTCTATAAAAATTTTCAGTACCAATTTTTCTTCAAAACGTTTTTAAATTTTCTTATGTTTAAAATTATATTTACTTAATTCATCAATGTAATAATCTGTATTTATGATTAGATTCGACTCGATTTCATCATTTATGCATCCAGTCCCACGCATGTTAACGTTTATACTTTTTATTTACAACATCGAATATTTTTATTTGAGAAATTATATCTTTTATTTGAAAAGAGGATTCCTGCAGAACGACATGAATATAACTTTATTAAAAATCTAATAAATTAAATATAGTAGTTCATGGAGGAGAGAGTTAAATTCCCATAGATCAAATAATCTTATATTCTATTGCTGTAAATTAAAGTATGAAATGGTTTTCCAAAATTTTGGAGCGAATTTTTATAATAGAAGTTCATAACCCTCGATTAATCTTTTAGAATTAAAGACTAAACATTTAATCTTTTGATTAATAAATAAAAATGAAAGAAAATGCTCTGTATAACATTATTTTTTACCATGCATTTATTTCCAAAAAAATTATTAAAAGCATTTATTTCTAATGTGTTTACAGAGAAAAACGTGTACACAAAATTTCTTCTTGCTGAAATGGTTAATTTACTGATATTTGACGATGCCTTTAGCTGAAATAAAGTAATGATTTTTGATGCTCATTACAGAAATATTTTTGTGAATAAATAATTTGCAGTACAGTATAGTAAAGTTTGATTTTTAAATTTTTTATTTTGAATTTATAAAAATTTGGTTTAACTATAATTGCAAAAACTTTAAGTAAAAAATTATATATTTAATTTCCTTAATTTTATTGAGTTTATTGTGAATCCAATTAGTTTGGATTTATTTTTAAATTAATTTATACCTCGTAAATAATGCAACAAAGAAAAATCAAAATGTATAAATTTTACTATTGATAATTCAAGATTGAAAAGATTATTTTTGAATTTCAGTTGTAGAACAAAGTAATAGTTTCTACTGTTCAGTGTTATAACACAGACTTCATAATTTTTCTAAATATAAAAATTACCATTTACAAATCTGAGGGAATATTATTTTAAATTGGGAAACAAAATATTGATAAAAATAATCTTGAATTTCAATAAACTAAAATTCTTATAAATATCTTCTAAAAATTAGTATAATTATAGCTTTTATGATCTTATTCAAGACATTATGACATAATCACTTGAATATTAAATATTTTTTAGGTTTAAGAAATGCATCATCATTATTTTGAATATATTTAGTAAAATATCTAAAAACATCATTTTTTTTAAATAATTACTTATTAATATTTAAACTAGTTAAAGTTAATATAACCATCAAAGAATATTATATATTTCTGAAACAAAATTTAAATTTGGTTGACACTGAAAATAAATTGTAAAATATGAATCCGTTTCAATTTATATTTTTCATAAAAGTTAAATAAATATAAAAGAAAGTTAAATGAATATAAAAGATAAATAAATTTCTTCTTAAAATTTATAATTGTTTTACGAATAAAGTAACAATATTTCTTTCCTCAGAAAAGTACTTGGCCCGTTTCAGGTTAACTTGTCACACTAATGAGAAGCAATTTCATTAATTATCACCGATAATCTCATGTGGTAAGAGAATTGTCAATTAATGTCAGTTCTAAGTTACACGTATTTTTTATAAGAATTTTTTTTTTCAATTTCTTATAGTTAGCAACTTTTGTTTTATAAATAACAAGAGATTACTGTCAAATGTATTGAAAAAGAGGAATTTCAAGAATGCAGTTAAGTTACATTACAGTAATCTGAACTGATCAAAAGAAGACTGAACTCTAAAAGTAATTATACTGAAATTTTATCAAATCAAGGATTATATTTAAAATAGTATTTGAATGTCAATTATTTTGGATCACTTATAAAATTAATTGTACTCATAAAATGTGATAACATTTTCAGACAATAGAATTTTATAACATTTTTATTTAAACTTCAGAAAACTAGTATTTTATTCTAAAAAAATTATTATCTTTATACACTTATACATATAAAGAATTTCTTACTATCTACATGGATTAATTATTTATATTTATAAATTTTATTTTTACATCAGGAAAGCAGTTTATAAAATCAAAATCTAATGTTATATTTATAATCAATATGAATCAATAAACATCTTATGCAATTGAACTTCTGTGCTTAAAGTATATCAGCTCTTAATTATAATCAACATACTTAGCAATTTTATATTTATTAAAAATATAACTCAAACTGCAGTATTTGAATACTTTTATTTGACACCGATAAGGCCGGGATGGGAAAGTCGTCATTCTTGAAGGCAGAAGGAAAAGATTTCTACATGAAATCAGTTGATGATTCCTCAAATTCACTGATCACCGTCATAACGAGGAAAATCAGCCAATGAATACCTACAACACAAAATTGCATCAATTAAGGCCAATGAGAAATTAAATAGGATTTAATTGAATTATAACCAATTTTCTAGGTATTTGAAATAAATAATCCAGCGTTTTTTGCCTGTTTATTTCTATTCGCATTTTAAAATATTTCTGTACATTTTACGAACCTAGAAATTTGCATGTGCGGCACGAAACTTCAACATTTATATTATTATTCATTAATAAATCAGATTGTTTAGAATATTCTACATAATTTTATTCTCTACATTATTAAAATGGGATTTTTAATTTCTTTCAGTTTATATGTAAATTTACTTTTATCATCAATATTAATTGTTTTTATGTTAACATTATTCTAAACTATTCCAAAGAAATATTTCTTTGTTATAAAATTTCGTATTATATAATATATGATTTTATTTATAATAAAAATATGCAATAATCATTTTAATAATTTGTTTTAATATTTTAGTAGAACTATATATAATAGCTATACAAAATCCTAGCATTTAATAATACCGTTATATTTCTGCCGATAACTACAGATTTAATATTATTGTCAAATGATAAGTTATATTTCATGTGAAGCTTATTGTTTTGTATTCCATCTACGTAACGTAATTTTAATTTTTTTTAAAAATTTTATCGATAATTTTCCATTTGTTTTACGTCATTTAATTGATATTTGTCGATAATATTTTGATACTTTCTTTGCTCCTGTAATTTTAGATTTGCTAGTTTCTCACAATCAAACTGGTCGAAATTCATTATTGTTACATACAGAGAAATTCACTGGTGTTCAGGATAAGCTAACCCTTAACAAATGTAAAAGTCATTTCTTTAAAAATTACAGTAGTCTTCAGTGACAAATTTAACTGTAATTTTAATATATAGCTAGTGAAAAGAACAATTGAAGTAAACAGAGAAAGCTTGTACAAACTGAATTAATAATACCCCTGGATATAGAGACAACACAATTTAACATTTAAAATCTTTCACTTTATGTTCCGAAAATATTAATTTAGTCTAGAATATATTTACTAAAATTTTGAAGTCCTACTTGTTTATTTTAAATGTTAATTCAAGAAACATAATTAGTTATTTTGACTTTCCTTAAAATTCCAATAAATTAAGTACATTTTTTCCAACAAAATGTTTTGAAATATAGATGCTAATATAAAATATGTGTGTGAGTGCAATATCTTTCTTTTAAATATTCTAAGCTAATAATTATAAATATGAGAAAAAATAAGAGTAATAATAAGTATGTAAATATTCAACCCGAAAATTCATTCTTATTATCACTAAGTCATTTTTTGTGACGATAATGTATAGATAGTCATTTATAAAACCATGAAAATATTCCATGAGAATATTCAGAATATCTTTTATGAAGAATCATCTGTATGAATAAAAATGGGGTGCGTAAGCATAAATCATATAAAGAATATTATATTACATTAACAATATTGTATAAAATAAAATCTCCTTCAATATTAATAAATAATATTTTAATTTTACATAATCAATAAATAGGATTTATTATTATTGAATTAAATTGTTGTAATAATATTATTTATATTTCTCTAATATTGATATTTACAAAATCGTATTTCTTATGAAATAAATTAATAATAAAATTAATGAAATATAGTTTATAAATTTGTATAATAGTTAATTCAAAAAGATGTTAAGATATTTTCTTATTATATTATAATAAGAAAAAATCTAAGCTCTTCTATTTATGTTCTAGTTAATTACACTTTCATCAAAATAAAGAAAAATTTAATATGGTAACATTTATGTTCCTTAACATATTTTTTAAAAATTTAATATGGAATATAAATTTAATAATATAATAAATTTGAAGTTTAATTTTATAAAATAATTTATAGTAAGTTATTAGATTCTTAATTTATATAATAAAATTAGGCTTAATACATTAAAAATTGTAACATTAATAAGTAAAAGTGATTGTACTGACAGTTTATTTTGTATTCAGCGCTTCTAACAATTAATACTGATAAATGAATTTAGTTAAAAAAATTAACGTTTTTTAAACAATAAAGAAATTGTTATAATTTTTGACTATTTTAGGAATTATCTTAAGCACATTTGATATAAATAAACATTATCATACATTAAGAAAACGTGAGAAGAAAATATTAATGAAATTATTTAAGATAATATCTTTGTACAGAATAAAATCATCTCTCTCATGAATTATTTTATTTCTTTCATTATATAAGTTCATTAATCCCTTAAAATATGATTTGTAAAATATTTTCAATTTTTTAGGAAAAATATAAAAATTAGATTGTTGTTCAGTCCTTAATTTTTTATTCAGTTATTTCTTCGGAAATGCTGTGCATATTTAGCATAGCTAAATACATACAATTTAAATAAATTATAATTATGAATACACACATAAATATTTAATATTATTTATCATAAGTATTCAATTTAATATTTATGCTCTTAAATAGAAAAATGAAATCACATATACAAAAGAACTCTCTTTTTTCTGAAACTAATACAAAAGTAGCAAATATCTCCTTTTTCAATAAAATTAAATGGATATAATTTTACTTTATACCAAATATATTAATATATTTAATAAGAATTTAAAAATTTTTTAATTAGATTTGCTGATTAAGTCCTGAAATTCTATCTTTGAAGCATGCATAACAGGTCGCTTACAAACGAACTGAATTTAGTTATACATTAAATTAAATTTTCTTCCAAGCAAATGTTTTATTAGCATTAAATCATTTGATTTTCATAAAAACGCTGTGAAATTATTTTACATGATCGGGAGCATCGCTTCCTTATCAGCTATTAAATTATGTAAATTAGCTGGGTAAATAAAAATTCGAAGACTAATGTTAGCACTACGAGCAGGAAACATAGAATAGAGGTATATTTGGCAGAAAACAGCGAAAATATACTTCTGAAGATGTTAATAAGTTAATTTTTTTAGAAAAAAAGCTTCACATAAGTGTTTTAAAAGGCATATTTATAGATGAGAAGAAGGAATCTGGGGAAACTTTCAATCTCAATTATACCTAAAAATGTATACCTGCAAACAGAAGCATATTGTCTTACAATATATAAAATACCTGAAATCGAAAATGTCATGGCACTATTTTGAAGAGAATTATCCAGTTATTAGGAAATGGAGTGAAATTTTAAAATTTTAATTGAAAATAAATTGACATTTAAGTTTATTATGTCTAATTATGTATTGTTATATATTGCTATTATTAAAGTCAACATATTTTAAGATATTTTCGGTTTAAAATATATAAAGTATCTTAAAATATATAACTTCGTTATATTTATTACTCATAAAACGTAACATATAATTTAGTTCTGAATTTTATTCTTATTTTCAATGCTTCTTTTGATTTGATTTGTTTATCACACAATGGTAATTGTTTGCATATTAAATTATCTACAGTGTGATATAAACAAATATGAACGGATACTCCAAATACTAGATGCTGTACAAATTCTTGATAATGATGCGTTAAATAGATGGGAAAAAGAAGTATTGATATTTCGTTAACCAGTAAGTATTTTTAAATCATTATTAAATATTTTCCTTAAAAGCAAAATCAAGAAGGACATGCTAAATGTCATATAGAGGTCAAACAGGAAGCATTGTCTGATATATATTTTTAATGGATGAATCAAGAAAGTACTTGATTCTTCACTGGAAATATATTTATTTGAGATGAATTTGCTACTCCCTGTTTTGTCTGCTAAGGATAGTTGTCGTGTTCATTCTCCTAGCCTGAAAGATAACCTTTGCGAAGAGTTTAAGTTCATAAAAATCTAGTTTCTTCCGTACAACACCACTTTGTTACTGTAACCTAAGGATTACCAGGTCATTTCTAACGATAAGATGTTGTACCGTAATGAAAATTCAAGTATTGTTTACGGGTGACTGAAGAAACTAACCACACACTCAGAGAATTTTTTGAAAAATCTTTTCCACATCATTGTCCGCATTAAGATGATGAACAAGCCGTTAAAAGGGGTCATCAAAAGAATGTTAACTTCTCCTTGTAATAAACTTTGGAAGGAAACCGTTGACTTATGTCATTGAGAGGGGTAAGAAACAGTATATGGGAAACTTGTAGCTAAGAAGATTCTGTCTTTGGCCACCATCACGGGATTGAAAGTGATTAACAGTGATATAGAGCAGCGTGTGGAAGACCGCAGCCAGAACAGGAGAGTTCATGAAATTGCATCATATTTCATAACAACACGTTTTGGAGGAAAGGTTGTCTGTGGAGGAGGGTTTGGTATCAGAAAAGCAACAAACGTATTACGAAGTATTATAAATACTGAAAACATGAAAAATGGCTTCATCATACGCAGAGAAACGCCTCAAATAAAGAGGTTATAAAGCTTGATGCAAATTGATTAATTGGTAAATCTATGTCACATTTTTACAAAACTTTGAGGTTTTGACAAAAAAAAATATCTCTGATCTAATTATGAATAATCATGCATAAATAATTATTATTTCGCTTACTTTTTTGTTTTCTTGTTCATTTCATCTATAGTCCAGATAATGTGCCTTTTGCATTTTCGTCCAGTAACCTTTTAATTTTTGATAAAATTATAAGAATTTAATTACGTGGTCTTAAAAAGATATATGCTACTACTTTTTATGGCATGTTCCTTCACTTAAATTTCATTTGATTTCTTAATTAACCATAAATATCGGTACCCAAATTTTGCATATGAAACCAATTTTTTTTTTTGTTTTGAAGCAATTTTAAGAAATGCAATACATTTTTAAGGCAAGTATAAAAAATAGTTCTTTTTTCCAAAACAATTTGTATTCAATATATTTTTAAAGCACCACATTTTTTGATGTTTATTCGAAGAAAATGATATTAATCATTTATTACTATTATTTCAAATATGTTAAACTAAATAGATTTCTTCAAAAATATTTTATGATACCTTAAAGATCAAAATTTGACATTTATAAATTATATAAATTAGTTTAAATAGTTCATAGTTTTATTTCAATAGGAATATATTTCATTTTTCGGAATATAATTCCTTCAGCCTAATTTCTTATTTTAATTACGTAGCTTAATCTTCTTAGGTTATGAAAATATACTCTATAAAACCTATATTTCCATGATAATGGTGATGGAAATATTTTATGCAATTTTAATTGATTTTTACTGTTTTGCTATTTTTAAGCCTTAGAAGTTCAACATTAATGCTAAGTCATACTGAACTTAATTCATTTGACAGTTTCATTTTAGGGGTGCAAGTAATTTTCTCGAGAATCTTAGTACTAATTCAAACCGTCAAATGATTCTAATCACGATTGTGCACAAAGGTGTTGAATGAGTAATGTTCCGTAATTCTACGAACTGCATAAAATTAATAGGATTTCATGGCAAAATTAATTGCTGCTAGAATGCGTGGTGAATAAATCAAAGTAGTTTAAAAGTATGCTTGAATTATACGAACGTTAAAAGTTAATTAGTTAACATATTTTGATACCTGTTGTTTAATATGAAAAAATATAAGAATTTATCGTGGAAAATATGGTTTTTACAATATCATAGAATAAATAAAATATTAATATCGGCTAGTACGATATTTAGTATTATATTCCTTAAATTAGTGTATTTTTATTTCCTCAGTCTGTAAATTTCTCAAAAAAATTATTGAAGTTTTTAAGTGAATTTTAAAATTTGAAAAAAAGGAATTGAGAATATAAATGATTATTTATATTCTTTCTCTCTCTCTCTCAATTTCTATATTTTATAATTTTACATTTTTGATAGATTTAATATTATATAATTTTAAATATTTAACTTTTGTAACAAATTATTCCTTAAAATTATTAAATTAATTTATGTATTATAATTAAATAAAATACATTTAATAATATTGTGTTGTCCATTTTTTATTTAATTTATTGTTTCTCGCTTGAAAATCTGGAAGAATTTTCTAGAGAGTTTGGTCATTATTATTTTGCTTCAACAGTTTTTATTAATAACTTAAACTAGATTTGTTAGATTATTTATCAACTACCTTGAAATTTCTCACAAATACAGTTAAATTTTTTTTCAAACATATAAATATTATTATATATTAGGAAATTTATTAAAATCTGTATTTTGAAAAGTAAAGTTATTTCCTATTAATGTTTTTTACATAATAATACTTATATTTATGGAATATCATTATACTTTTATTACTGTCAACACAATACAAATAAATATAAATTAAATCTTCCTATGATAGGAAGAACATATAAAATCCTTCAGTAATTCGAGATGAAACTTTGAGACATATTTTCTTTTCTGGTATGCCTGGGAAATATTTGAAATATTTTATTCAAAAATTTTGAATAACGAATTCAGATTTCATTTATTTCAAAGATTCAATTTCCCACAAGAAATGCATATCCTAACATGTTTCGTATCAGAAATTTCAATGTGTTAGAAATATTTTATTTTTTTAGATGCAAAATTCTAAAAATATAATTAAATACAAATATGAACTGCATATAATGTATTATGCAAAATATAACTCATATTTCATCTTAATGAAACCTCTTTTTAATACTAATAAATCTGTATCATTTTTTCATAATTTGTAAAAAATATTTTTATTAAAAACTAATAATCAGCAAATATTCTTATATATATCCATGGTAAACAACACATTATTTAAAGTAACTGCATTTAGGTAATGAAATTAATTTTACTTTTGTTTAATAATATTAAAGAGTCATGTCAAAAAGTAACTGTTATTAAAATTATAAAAGAATAAAAAGCTTGAATTATTGAAGTTTTATTAAAGTTTAAAAATATTTATTTAAATTAAAGAGAGCTATTTATTACATACATACTTTGGATAGTTTAATTAAGTGTCTTTTTATTATCACTCACTTGGAAATTTGAAAAAAATATTATTTCTTTTCATTTGAAATGAATTCTATGGAAATTGATGCTTTATTGTATTATTATGTTTCAAAAATGTAACTTAAGTATTTTCCATAAAATTTCATTTGCTTCATAAAAATTTAAAAATAGAATTTTGCCTAAAATTGCATAAAGTATTTTTCGTATACATGAAAATGTATGCTTGTAAGTGACGTTGTTTTACAGATTTTAATATGATACACAGTTCATAAAGATTATATATTTATATTGTATTTTAATAATATAATGCCAAAAAAATGTATATTTGAAAATAAAATGTGATGTGCTTGAAAATAATAAAAAAGAAAGAAACGATGTGTGAAACAAAATAATTTCTCCACAGTTTACACAAAATGTTTATATTAATTAATCAAATATTAATCTTGGAATATTTTTCAATTAATTTTTGTCAACAGTAATAATATGATCATGTGTATTCATATAGTATTAAGAAACATATTATTTTATTGTCTTTAAATCCAAATAACTAGATTGAAATTTTTTTAATTTGATAAATTAATTTTTTCTATAATGTGAATCAAATCTTTTGAGAATCATTTTAGATAATCAACAATGTATCAGCGGTCTCTAATTGGAAAATTAATAATGTTGTACATAATTAGAAAATTTTCAGTTGCATAGAGTAATACAATTATTGTTATTCACATAGAGATTCTTAGTAAAAATCATTTATAGTTTGTTTTAGATTTCTTTAGTGTTTATATTAGCAAAGTCAGATATATTTCAAAAGACCAATTTTTGGAATCAACACAATTGATATCAGTATGGAAGAAAATCAATAATGCAAAATAGAATGTATGCAATCTATAATATAATTTTAAATGAGCAACATTCCATGTTTATATGCATATAACATTCAACAATTTTTTACAATAATAGTTAGCCATAAAATAAAAGTTTTCAATAATTTTTAAAAGATTGATCCTTATACATTTTCACTATAAATTTGTATTGCTTCAAAATATTTGTAAAATTAACACACTAGATTGTGAGGTCAGTTTCACTGAAGGAATTTAATTAAATGACTTATTCAATTGATACAGGAATAAAAATGTAACTGTTTTATTCTAAATTTTAACAAACAATTTTGAAAATTGTATGCTAAAAAGCGATTGAAGGAATCTATGAAAAAACGGCTACATTTTCTTGATATTGGCAAACATAAAAAATAACATTTTATTATTTGTAAAAAAATTGATTTTCACATGATGCATTTATGCAAAAATAATTATTTTTGAATAAATGCATCAGAGAATTATATAAGTTAAGATAGTACAACAAGTAACTATAAGAAAATTGTTTAGGAACCATTATCTTAAATAATAGCTATTTTTAAGTAAAATATAAATGTTATATATATTTGTCAGGAGTATTAGTAATAGTGAATATATATACCTTTCTATTTTGAAATCTCATATGCTATAATTGTTTAAGAAATATTTTTTCTTTTCTGTGTTATTTATTTTTTCAAGAAATCATGTATACATTCCATGCTACTATTCAGTTATTCTATTTCAAATAGCAACAGATTAATTATTGTCTTATTAGCAGTTGTAATTGCTTAACTCGAAAGAAGTGACAATCAAAAGATCTTTATTTAGGTTCATATCTCTGCCTAATTCACAAAATATTTCTCATGAATAGTCTTGTTTAGAATATTAATTAATTAATTTAGTATATATAAAATCATTTATATGAGAATTTCAGCTTTGGCAATAGATAAAATTATGAAAATTACTGTTTGTTTATATGGACAATCAATGCTAAATTATATGAAATTTACTTTTTTAGATTGCGTAAATTCAAACTATTTTTTAAAATATAATTTTTTATAAAGTATATATTTTTAAAAATTCTAATGAAATATTTAACAAAGTTAATGTATATTTACTAGATGATTTCTTAATTTTTAGAATTTCACTGTTTTCGTAGTTGATATAACATTTTAGGTTTGATTTACAAATTTCACTTATAAATCTATAAATTTTCTCGTGTATTCAAAAATATAAATTTCTCTCTAAATGTTATACTTTAACTTTTATGAAATCGATACAAAATCCTTCGTTTGAAAATTTATTGATTTAAATTTTAATTTAGGTTCAATTGAACTGTGCAATCAAAGAACAGAAAATTCGCTTTCTGCATAGCAATTTCAAAGGAACAAATTTAAAATAATAATGAGAAAAATATTTGCTTTTAAATTAAACTCCATATGATTACATTGTTCTCAAAGAATTATTACTGCAAAATTACATAATACAGTTCAAGTAACTGTATGTAACAAAGTAACTGTTCTATGTTTAGGATTAATAACATATATAGGATGTTTTATGAGTAATGAAACTAACGAAATTTTATGTTTTATAATATATTCTCTAAGACGAAATACACTTTTAATCTTAAAATTTATATTTAATTTAATAATAGGGAATTATAAAAATAATATAAAATATATGGCTCATTTTTTGCAAACTTAAATGTCAAGTTATTTTAAATAATAAATTTAAAATTTCTTTCCCTGTCCTTATAATACAAATTTCTCTTCAAAATAGAACTTGACACTTTCAATTTCAGCCACTAATGATTACGAAACAATTATTCTTCGGTTTACAAATAGGCTTTTGTAGAAGTAGTCGATTGGGAGTTTTCCCAGATGTTCTCTCATGTCATCTCTGAATAGGCATTATTATTTGTGAAAACACTAACGAGAATTTTTCGTTGCGAAATGTCTTATGAGAACATCTTTAGAAGTACATTTTCGTCATTAGGTTCAAAATAAATTTGTTTTAAAATTAAATTTTCTTTCTTAGAACTGTTTTCTTATAGTTGAAAATATTTCAATAGTATAATATTAATGAATATAATCTTAATTTTTTTTTATATTCCGACCATTCCTAACTGATTAATGTTTATGTCAATATTTTTTTAAAAAAATATTAAATAATTTATTAATAATTCCAAATTGTTTTGTGTATTTGGGGTTGAGATAACTGATAAAAATTATTTTCTGATTAATAAATTATCCTGATAATTTTACCAATTTTATATAACTAAATGAAAACATCTGAATAATAAATAATTTATTGCCATGTCAGATTAAAGAAGTTGTATTAATGTGATATTTTATACATGTACAGTTTGAAATGTCCAACTTAATCACTTGTATATCTAGTCTTAAATAAAAAAAACTTTCCCAAATATATCCTTCCATACATCTCTTTCTGCACTGAGATATTTTTTGCAACTACTGCGGATGACACTGCCTGCAAACATTATTGTTATCACTTAACATTGCAAAAGGTAGGCACAATATCACTAGTTTTGTCTAAATGAGTATACACTTTTTAGAGTAAGAGTAGTTCATACTATTAAATGCTTGTTCCATTTTTCATTTTTGTAGTTGAAATTCTTGAAATTGTTTTATTCACATTATTTTTAATCATATTATTAAATTTGTTTTTAGGAAGCTCCAATAATTGTTGAGTGAATTAGTTAGCAAACCCCTGTAAATTATTTTATTTTAATCAAAACTAATTGATTTGTAGACATAAACTATAACACAGAATTCAATATTTAATGGTCTTTGTATTAAATAATTCCCAGAATTTATGAGAGAAAATAATACTATTTTCATATTACCATCGGTATGAATCAAAATTTCAATATTTGTAACATTTGTTTGGTCCTATATATACATCATTTACACATTTCTTGTTCAGAAGTTCACTTGGTTTCAAAGAAAGGGCCTATCAACTGCATACCAACACTTTTTCATTTATTTTCAAATTTCTTAAACGTGGTTATTAGTAATATAGGAATTGTATAGGATATTCATATTCCTTTACATTTATTAAATTGTATTTCATCACACCAAGTGAAATTTTATAGATTCATATACGCACTGTTTACATTTGCTATACATTTAGCACCAAACCAAGAATAAATTGCACATAAATTTTATTTAGGATTTTTATGTCATTATTTAAAAACATTTAGAAGATGTATTAATATATACGAATTGATGTATTTACCTTTGCCGAATCAGCACTATATATGTGTGTGAGAGAGAGGGAGAGTTGAATAAGTACCTCCTACACTCCACAGTTTATCGACTAAGAAGCAGTAAGTTATAATTACAAAAAAATAATTTCTTTCCAACCAGATTTTCCAACAAAAGACAAAAATAATTATTTTCATCAGAATCAAAAATTTTATTTTTAAATTTTTCACAAATACCACCATGATTTCCATATATTCTATGGCCAAAAAAACAGTTTGAGCATTTTAATCCATATTTTAACTTTCTTATTTTGCAGTTGATTAATGTTTATTAATTTTACATATTGTTATTCATTAAAACTATGAAAAATTGTTTGAGGATTGGAAATTTAACTTCTTACGAAGAAACTGTCTTTCAATAATTTTATTAATCAAAATTCCTAAAGTTTTATTAACATTGAATATAATGGCACTTTCTTTCATTTCATGTGTACTTGTTTTATTGTACTTGTCTTAAACTCTTGGATGTGAGCCTACATTATCATCGATTAGCGATCATTTACTAACGTTATTGTAGTATTAATTAATAAAATATGTACACCATAATAACATAACGTGCTTAAAAACTGAGAGATATTTTAGAACAATTCGTTATTCAACTTCAAAATCATAAAGTGAGATTTCTTGTATTTATATTCTAAAAAAACCTTAGTCTTGATTTTCATATTATTTGACATTTAGCTATAACTATTTAAACAAGTTGCACACTTTCAGAGAAGTTTTTTAATATTTAATATGTGTGAAGTAGTTTCAAAATTAGTTAATAAATAACTAAGTTAACTAGTAAACAATATTTGTGGAGCAATTGACTAATTTATTAAAGCTAAAATTTTAGAGAAACTCCACAAAAGATTTGTACTTTTTAAAAATTAAAATTTACTTTACCAGAAAATTTTAATTCTGTGAAAAGTTTTGATCTTTTAATAACCTAGCCATTGAAAATTTAATAACAATTCACTATATTTTTAGAAATTTAAAA
The DNA here is from genome assembly GCA_030067965.1 of Latrodectus elegans. NCBI lineage: Eukaryota > Metazoa > Arthropoda > Arachnida > Araneae > Theridiidae > Latrodectus > Latrodectus elegans. The sequence continues at coordinate 82,098,557 of CM057822.1, read as the reverse complement.
TTATTTACATATTTAAAGCAGTTAATGAGATGTATGCAGATGTATTATGAACGCCAATTTAATAAATTTTTCATTACCAAAAATAATATTCGATAAGCGTTTGAATTTTATGAACAACTTAAGCTTACTAGACAACAACTCATTTTCCAAAATTAATCTCTTAAACTACTTAAACATTATTTATAAATTTAGCAGACGTGTCTACTGTGATTACAAAATGTGTAAAATATGATAAAAGATCAATGCTATTATGAAAAAATATTAATATAGGATTATTTTAATAAGGTACACACAAAAGGCTTAAGTTTAAAGGAAAATTATACACATATGTATTTTATGTAAATAACAGGCTAGTAAAATTGTATTTTGAAAAGTAATTACTTTCAATCATTAAGAATAAGTTTAAATATATAAAAATCCATAATACGATCAAAATTTTAGTTAAAGCATAGTAATATTAAAACATTTAGTTTTGTGACTATGCAGGCTAAAGGAAAGTTTCAATATCATTTAAGCTGATCACAAAATTTCTTAAGACATTTACTGAAATATAATCTAATACAAATTTAAATATTATATAACATATAAGATGTATATTTTGAGTATTTTCAAAAAAATTGCAATGATGGAAAGACTTAATGACAAGTGAAAAAAATTATAAATGATAAAAAAAGAAATTAAGCAAATTTTTATTTCTAATATATTTACAAAATTTCTCTAGAGACTAACAAGTTTCGTTTGATTGTGACAGGCGTAAGAGAGGAATATATAAAAAAAATATTTAAAAACAATAAAACATTATTTTTCTTTATAATAGCTAGTCATTACTTTTGAAATTCAACGAATGTAATTGATGGATAGTTTTGAATATGATTGTCAATGAATTAATAAAACTCATGCAGTTTTGAAGCACACATCACCATTATCATCCCAATTAGGCGATATTCTCTCTCTCTCTGCAATTTAAAATTACATACTAAGTAAAACTGCCCCTGTACTTGATTATCATTCCGTATGGAGAGCATTGCGATTTTTCGTTTCCCAACCATCGTTAATGATGACCAAAATTAGAATGGCTGTTCGCTTAGTTTAAGAACAGAACCTACTTTACTGTTCAATCATTAGAATTTCATTTCTAATCAAACAAATATGGTATGTAGATGCGGCAAATCATTAGCGAGTTTTCGTTATTACAATGGTTCAGAGAATAATTGCAATTTTTATCTTGTACGATTTTCCTGTTGAAACATAGTAGCTTCTAAGTAGGCTTGTTAAAACACACTGGTGTAATTCTAACTTGTAAGATAAATATAGGATGTTAGAAACATTATAACATCAGGCATTTTAACAACAGTGAAAAGGAATAATATATTCTGCAAATTTATTTTTAATAAATGCGCGAGCCTGAATTTGACAGATACTATGCAACCGAAACCTTTCAAATCTTGCCCGGTTTTGAACAAACTTATACCCTCTTTACAATTCATAAATTATGAATTACTTAACTATGTAGTTAATACTATAAAAATGTAGTTATAATTCTATAGAAACAATCAAAATTTCACTTAAATCCATTTTAAAGAGTAGATTTTTAAATTAAAGCTTATTCCAATGCCTAATTTTTAATGATTATTCACTGTTAATTTTCTTATTACAATCTCATTTCATAAGTTAAATATAAACTCATTTGTTTCCTAATTGAACTACTGTAACTTGTTTAAAAATACACACGAATATCTTAGTCTTCCTATTTGTATATTTTGGATCGTTTATTTTTGGCACCTTAACTACATGGTTGGAATGGAGAGATGGAATTTCACAGTTGTAATTAGGAATCAAGTGCCTTCATTTTATCATCACCATTTTAAATATAATGTAAAATGATAAAACGTAAAGGTACATGATTGTAAAAATTAAAAACAAACATAAAATTGAATTAATGTAAAATTATCGCTCATCAAAATTTAAAAATTGCTAATGGATGAAGTAATGTCATATGTTAAAAAAAAGTGTCAAGATATTTATTTATATGATATTGGTAATACATAAAATTTTTTATTCTTAAAAAGATTCAAACAAAAATACATGGCAAATGATTTTCAGTTTAGAATTAGATGTTAAGAAAAGGATTAAAGATAATCATGGTTTTTGGGTGTGTTCAAAGGAAACTATTACTTTATTCATGTTTCGGGAATCAATGATGGTTAGTGTCAATATAGCCCTAATTCTCTAATCAAAACATTGAGTTAGTAAATAAATAATAAAAAAGTATGAAAGAAATTTTGAAATACATATAAGAACACTATATTAGCAATATATATATATATATATATATATATATATAATATATATATATATATATATATATATTCTACAAAATTTGATAGAAATTATCTCAGAAATTTAAATTAATCCTTATTTAATAAGATGAAAATTATTTTATATCTGTATAACAGAAAAAAATTCTTAAATATTTACAAGAATATCAATGCTGTTATAAAATTTATTAGAATAATTAATCATAATATGTTTGAACAAGTTATTCATCATATTCAATATGATATTATTATGAAAAAGTATATTATATACAATACATAATTTTAATTTCTAGAATATGTTATTTAAAATAATATTGAACCTTGTCTAACATGAGAATACATTACAATACAGATGGAGGAATTGTTATTTCCGAGCTGGAATGGAGGATGTGTCATTTCCGTTTGTCCAATAAAATTCTTTGTCAGCCAATCAAATTCTGATTCCCTTGACTCATGATGGCTGTCTGCAATTCTGATTGTATCCATCTTTATTTTTTTATAGTCCGCATCTGCTACGTTTATTACCCTATAGGGAAACACAATAAACACTATGTAGGTTTAAATGAAAATCGTAGTTAAATATATTATTTATTTAACTGTATATCACCAAAAATATCATATTAACTTTTATAAATTTTTTATTTTGTATAAAATAGTTGCTGAAGTTAATACCCTGATAGGAATCATCCCAAACGTGTTTTAAGAATTGTTTAGTGATATGCATAATAGTGATATTATGCATATCATGATATTAAGATATTATGCATATATTTTTAGTGATATGCATAAAGCATAATATTAACGTATAACTGCATTAAGTTTTTGGGAATTGTTCATATTTTGATATATATAGAGGTTTCGTACATCTTACATATTTTTTATCTGACATTTACTTTCGTTTTCGACAAGATTTGTTAAGCTAATGATAAATTAAGATTTAGTTGGACAATTATTAATATTTCACTAAGCTTATGAATGAAATTTAGAACTTCATTATAAATGTAAAAGTTTCACGGTTTGCTTAAAATTTTGATAGCAAAATATCATTAAATGTTAAACTTTAGATAAGTGTTTTTTTCAATTGTTTTTATAATAAAAACTTGATATTGTAATAAATCAAGTTTCTTTGTAATAAAAACTTGATATTTGGATCAACAAAACCGGTGTTCAGAATTAGACATTGTTGAAAAATATCAAAATATTTAAATTATTTCATTATTCTACCCACACAATTTTAAAGAATGATTTTTGTAAGCTTTTCTTTTTTTGTTTCTGTTGTAATTAAAACACTAGTTTATCTATAATTTCGCGTTTCAATAAAACACATGCTCTTGTTAATTAATTAACACACAAATCTGCTTTTAAAACAAATATGAAATATTTTTCAGTTAAAATTAGACCTGTCGGACTGTCACAGACCTGTCGACTTGTGATAAGACCTGTCGAAAGACAATAAATGGGAAGATTTCAACCATTATTTTTATAGGATAGAGTTGTGATCCTCTAAGTTTGAATTAAAATTTCAGGAACTGATTGAACGCTGGCTAAAGAATATTTATTTACGCGTATAAATATGCCGCCTTGTGTAACGACGTTGTACGGATTTTTAGAATTTATAGATAAATATACAAAAGTGTTTCTTTTGTCAAATTTTTAAAATTTTTTCAAAGGTATTTTTTTAAATTTTTTCGATAAATATGTACGTGTTTTCCCCTAATATTACATCTATGCATGTAAATTATTAGATAACATAAGTTTATAGATAACATAAGTTTATAATATAACATAAGTTTACATATATATCATAACATAAGTTTACACTCTTTAACATCACTATATTTCCATATGTCTATGATAACAACAGAACATAAATATTTTTAGACAGTTTTTCCTATTGAATGACATATTTTTACATGTTGTACATTTCCAAGTTATATTCTTTTAATGATCTACAAATAACATTTGTTATTACTATGTTTAAAAATAAATTTCATATTATATAATGTTATTATCGTGAATTCTATTGTATGATATTAATAAAATATTCATGAATTACTGTTATATAATTAAACAGAAATGATAGAAAAATGAATTTATGTTTAAATAGAAAGAAAATGGAAAAAAAAATTCAGAAGCTGTTTATTTACTGAAGGTGTTTAAATTTACTGTAAAGAAAACAGATAGAGAGAAAGATAGTCGATTTTTTTTTTTTTTGCCAAATGCAAGCTTATGAACTTTAAATCAATATGACGTTCTACTGTTATCTGGAAAATTTCGCGTTTAAATAAAACATATACTCTTGTTAATTAACTAACACAGAAGTCTGCTTTTAAAACAAATATGAAATATTTTTCAGTTAAAATATCTTATATATTCAAGAAAATAAGCTGTGTAAAAACGGGAGTTATTGAAACCAATATCTTCATTCTTCTGCACTTAAGATATTTTTTTTGTCTTTGTTTAAAAAAGTGAAGTTGCTAGCTTAAAATTGTTTTACCTTTAAATGAATTATTTAAACTTAAAATCGTTGAACAGTTCTTCTAATTGGCCTGTACCCTGTATTTCTTACCACTTTTATCGTTTTCATCAAATATGTCTAATATTCATCTACTTATAGTTTTTTTTAATTATGTGTGCAGGCCTTTGTCTCTAAAATCCTTTTACAATAAAAGCGGCAATGCATTATATAAGGCAGAGCTCTCATTAAACTTAGTTTTGCCACAAATGAAAATATATATATATATATATATATATAAATAACAATTAATACCTTAAGTAAAATGGATTTAATTTCATAGTCGTTGGGTTAAATATTAGAGCAGAAATTTCAGTTACTTTAATAACTCAAGTATAAAGCTTTTTCTTTTTCAAGTAATTATCCAACTCTTTACAAATTAATATTTTTTTTATTAATGGTTATCATTAAATAAATTAGAACTGACACAAAATTTTGTAAAAGATGCATTTATTCTCCTTAACTTAGAATTATGATTTTTCATCACAAAATTATATTCTTGAATTAGCTTAATTTGGTAATTATATAATCATTCTTTTGAAACAATTTTTGATATAATGTATAATGAGACGGTGAAATGGTATTGTCATTTACATAGCTTCAGAACAAAAACTTGATAATGTATACATGAATGAATCAATTCTAAATCTGAAGCCTGCAAATCTGACACTCTTGTGCAAGAACGTAGTTCAGTTACAATTTCTATTTTACTCCGGAAGAAATCATGCCGTTTATCCCACTTTAGATGAAGAGAAAACGGTAATCTTCAGCGAAAAGAATATTGTTTCATACTACAAATTCACGTGCATTATTACCTACAGGGCCTTGCACACATTACTGGCCATCATGCTTACAGGGGGAAGGTACACTTTTGCACTATTTTTGTGGAAACAGTGACACAAGTAGAAGAATGAAGGCATTATTGAAGAAAAGTGGCATCAATATTTCGATGCCTGCAAGACGTTACCTTTAAACTCATTGGTAACTGTCTCAAACGTCTACGACCTTGCTCTGTTTTTCGGAATGCATTTCCAGTTCTCAGAAAATGCTTTAATATCTTAGAAATCACACTTTGTGAAACTTCCAATACTTAAGTTGTGTTTGGATACCTGTAATTATTAATATTTTGATTAGATTAAATGACATCGTGTTATGATATTACACTCATCGAAACAACGTGCTTGCAGGATGTCAATCATTAATTTTTGCTTTGTTATGTATTAATTTGAAAGTCAAATCTCCTTTGTTGATATTAAATTGTCGTATTTGCCATCAGACTAAAATTGCATTTGGGAATATCTTCTTCCATTTTAGACAAAACATGTCTTATAACATAATTTAATATGAGTTACAATATGCTTTAATAATTTTCAGCAGTGTAATCTATAATTGAATATAATAGTTTATATATAAATCCAATATTAATATTTATCGAGAAAATTTAATATTTATGCATGAATTTCATTAATGTTTACTTATATAGAGGAATACTTAAAGTTGTAGCCTGTACTTGTGTTAATATTGAACATCATAAACGAAAAAAATTACATCGTTTAAGTGTCTAATAGATATAAATGGGTGCCAGAAAAAATTGTTCATGTTGAAAGCAACAAAGAAAATAGTTGAACATTATATATAAAAGTAATTGAAACTAAATTAAATGCTTTTAAACTTTATTTTATCGACTTAAAATTTTAATTTAAGGAATGATATAATAATTCTAAATTTAAACTGTTTTATCAAATTTATCTATATGTTTATAGATTTCAAATTAGAGTTTCATTGACAAACATATAAATTTCAAATTGTTTTGCATTTGAAATTCGGAAATTATGCAAAAATTTGAAATATTTTTGTGAGCTTAGTTCAAAGTAATATTTGATTATTTTCCAATGTAATATTTCACACACAAGTGCAGTTTTTTAAGTTAAGGAAAATAGTGTGAAAATTGTTAAAATTGCATATGAAAAAATAATACATTTACTATTTTTATTAGTACATATTATATTTATTTGCAAAATGATAGAAAGAAAGATAGAGGCTTTTCAATATTTAATGTTATAAATAAAATGCCAGCTTTGTTTATCTTTATCTCATACAATTATTAACAGTAGTTTTCTATCTTGCATATGCTTAACATGATAATAAAAATATTTCCTCGGACCTTTTAGTTTATTAGAATAATATCGTGTGATATTTCTGAAAGTATTAGAGTGATGACATCTCGAATTTTTTATTTGTTGTCGTTTTGAAATACCTAGTAAATAAACTAAACTATAAAAATATTTGATTTATTGAAATGAAAAATGAAAGTTGCAAAATGTTTTTTCCACCTTTATACTCCAGCTATGTTTATCAATTGCATTTTAAAAAGAAATAGCAATTTTGCATCTTAAATTTTCAAACCCATCAAAAGTTCAATATATTATGTTTTTGGATTTTTTCATTAAATCAGAATTTTTCATTTTTGAAGAATATTATTTTTATTTTTTTATTCTTCCTCTTCTTAAAATTAGATGTGCTGCAGACATTTTGAACATGAACATTTCCTAAATTCTTTATTCTAAAAATAATAATAATGATTTTTTTTAAAAATGATTTACATATTTTAATTTTTTACAAGAATTCACTCTAGTATGATTTATTTTAAAAGTTATATTTTTTGTTTTGTTAAATTTCTTTATATATATATATATATATATATATATATATATATATATATATATATATATATATATATATATATATTGATTGGAATAGGATTATGGTATCTAATTTGATATCTTGTACTTGCTTAAATTTCGAAAGGATATGTTAGAAAGAAAAATCCAATTTCGTTCTAAGCATGCTCTGTTATTTCAAGCTAATTCAATACCAATAAAATTTGTATTGTATACATTTTGGAAAAATGTAAATTTGTTACAAAATATGTAATTACATTGATATAAAAATAATTTTAATAAGAAAATCTATTCTCTCTCTCTCTTTAACAATAGAATAATAACAATTCTGCATCACTTAAATTGGTATATCATCACTAACATAATTTAAAAATATTATGTGGAAGTGAATTGCATATTTGCTATATTGGAAAAAGATTTTTTTTTAAAGAAAGCAAAGATAAAACTTAGACCTTTAATTTATTTACATTTGAATGTATTTTTTCTTATTTAATTTGGTAAATGCAATTCAAATGATTTTATTATAATTTTTTTTAGTTTTCAAATTTAAGAAATAAGTGCCTCAAAAACATAGAATTTTTAACAATTTAAAAACACCAATTTAAAAAGTATAAATATTGTATGCTTTAATAAACTTAAATGTCACACTTAATATGTATTTAAAAATTTCATTGAAGTCTTTTTAAAAAACTTTACTAAATTTCATTAGATTATTATGATTATATACCGTCTAGTTTCAGTTTAATAAACTCAGATTCTACATTTTTTCATAAACTCAAATATATGTAAGGTGATTATTCTAATTTAAAAAAGTTTTTACGATTTTTATTACTTAATCTTAATTTACAGAATGGATTTTCTTATTTTGATTACTAATATCAAATGAAACTAGCAACACAAATATATGAATTGACATCATATTAATTTTATATTCTCGAAGTAGTTTTGCAGATTTTATTTTATCTTATTTAAATAATTAAAAATACTAAGATTCAATATTAAGAAATATTTAATTTGGAAAAGCAATATTTCTATTACTGATCTCAGTTACTATATCTGCCGCAGCAGAAGGAAACAGTAACACTTTTATAAAGTCGTTTATGGGCCTTAACTTTAGTAGAAATTTTTGCTGCATTTAATGTTGAATTCATGCAATAATCACAGAAAAAGTAAAATTTTATACATTCTGGAGTACATCAAAATATTTTATTTTGAATATGCGTAATAGTGAAAAACTTACAGCATTTACTGTACACGCATTTAAATTGTAAATTTAATATAGAAAATAAAATTAATACTATTTTATACTAAAATTAGAATCACACAATAATGAGTTTTTATTATAATTTCTTAGTAACTTATTAACAGTGTTTAGATGAAGTATTAATTTTATGTTGAAGAAATAGTTTTAATATATTTTCTTTTTTCTGTGTGATACTTTAGCTATAAATACCCAATTAAATAGTGATATATTTTTTTAAACATAATCATTTATCAGAAAAAAATTAGTTTACAAAATTCCTATGAAAAGTCAGCATTGCTCTATACTTTCAGTATGATAATTTCCCTTTTCAAAATTTACAATTCAACGAAATCGGGTCCCACTAAAAATATTAGGAACAAAATATAAGCTCACACCCACATAATCCAAGACTATAAAAAAACTTCTAATAGCAATTTTGAAATCCTAGGAGATTTTCTTTATGTTCTAGCTTTAAAAGAAATTTCAGAAATAATTCTGGTTTTAACTTCACTTACTTTAATCGATGCGGGGCTCATTCCCTATTTTGTTGATCCTTTTTATGTGAAAAATTTAAAAGAAGCTTCCTTTAGAAGCCTATTTTCTTACCATCATTAAAATATTATGTGACTTATTCTAATACATGCATTTGATGTCACACACTTATTGAAAAACAGGCTTATAGCTCCACCAATTCAGCAAAATATGCTAAGTTGAAGTTATTAGCTTTCATATGCGTTTATTTTCTAAAGTAAATATTTTCTCCAGCATAATAAAAGTGTCATAAATAAGGCTATTTAATATCAAAATATGGAAAATCGAGGAAGGCATTTTTATTGAAATTTTTCATATCTGTCATAAATTTAATTAATTGCTTGGCATAGTATGTATAGATTTTGTCTCAGGTTCTAAGGCAAGACATGAAATATATAAAATAAGTGTGATATAAAAATTTGATAGAATATTTTATTTGTGTATTACACTGAATTGAATCAAAATGTGATGAAGTACTTGTTTCAAATGAATATACAAATATTTTTCTAATCATAATACATTTCACACTGTTTGTTAAGAGCTTAGTAACCTGACATAATTACCTCTTCAATTATTTTATCCTAACATGCTTCAATTATTGGTTCTTAAATTACTTGGAAATACGTATGCATTTATAGATAATCTGGTATATAGCGTGAAAGAGGTAAAAATAAACAATGATGTAATGGTACTTATATATATACACACACATATATGTACAGAAGAAAAGTTGCCCCCTTTGAAAATTTTATCGAAAAAATTTTGATTTTTTCTTGATTTAACCAGATTTCCCGGAAATCTACTGGTTTTTGGAATTTTTAATGAAAAACTTGATAACAGCCAAAATTTGAACAGGAAAAATTCTGTTGAGTTGTTTTAGTAGATTAAACAGTCAAAGGCGTCATTATAGCTAAATACTCTCAAAACTAGAAAAATATTTTGAACATCTGTTCAGCCGGGCATTCCAAAAGTCACCTACGCATGAAAAAAAATTGTGAAAAGCTTATTTAATAATGTATTTTATATTTTTAATTCATTATATAAGTTTAGTACTTATAAATTGCACTAGTGTGGTAAAAGTTGGCGAGTAAAATAAATATTGGGACTTGTATATGAAAATTTATGTTTAGGATTTTACAAGTAGTACATTATTAATTTTTCGTAATTCTCTTATGAGATTCATGACTATTTTATTAAAAAATTATGACTAGATATTTGTATATATATATATATATATTGGGACAAGCAATAGCTATCATTTTACAACATTGTTTTATTTTTAAAACAATTAGACAATTATCTTATTGTCTGCATAGTTAGAATGATTGAATTGCTATTAAAATCATCTCGTACTAATGTAAGAAATACCTATGCAGATTACAAATTTAACAAATTTCTAGGCATATGAGATTTATTATTTTCAATATTTAGGAAAAATATCAATACAAATTCAAAGTCTAAATTTAATGCGTGATGTGTAAAAGCACAAAATTACCTTAGATATTAGTAATATTTTATGTTGCGTGGTAACATACAATAGGTATAAATTTAAGATTTCGAACTCATAAAAGTTATTTTTTTATTAATTTTGCGTATAATATGAAGATAAGTAAAATAATTTTTGTTTATAATATTTAGCTGTGTTCAAAAGCAGATAATTCTTTCTTATATTTCTGTAGAAATTTTAGTGAGAAAATCATTTTAGAAATGAATTTTTTTTCAGAAATTTTCTCTTTATTTATAAATTGCATTTTCTTATTTAAAGAAATTTCGATTTTTTATTGTGATCGTAACAAATGGTAAATTTAATATTTTTTCTTTTTACATATACATAAACATTATTTTCAAAGCTGCTCTTCATTTAAATTTAAGGGATAGCTTGTCTAAAGATAAATTACAATGATAAATTCTGAAACATATCAAAATTAAAGTATTTTTATCAATAATTAAATTTTTTATGTTTCGTTATTGTTGCATAGAAAAACATTATTGTAAAATTATTTAAATTTGAAATAAATTAAAACAATTATAAGGAAATTATCTTTTAAATATTTTAATTGAAATTTTCAAATATAATTTAATAAAAATTATATAATTCGAATGCAAAAATATTTTGTTCGTTTTTTTGCGTTAATTGTGTGGAATGTAATATTTAATTTTTTTTCCTTTTTCATTTATATGTAAAATATTTTTGGACTAATGTTTGCGGCAAATACTAAACCATTTTTATAGGCAATTATGTTATTTGTACTTTTATTAAAGGTGATGTTCTTGATACCAATCTGGTAAAATGGAAATGAATTTACATGCCAATAAATTTATTTACTTAAAAACTTTAAAATTACGCTAAGATCATATTTAAAAATAATTCATTTTATATGCTTACTTATATTTTTTTCTGTGTATAAGAAATTAATCTTATTTATAATGAGAAAAGCAACGTAGAATGCCTTAAAAAAGAGGTCAAATATTGTTTTCGTAGACAATGTGGTATATTTAGTTATAAAAATAGCGATAATTCTCTTGAATAAAATAAATATTTTAAGAATTCGTAACTTGAAGTTTAAAATAAAATATTAGCTACAAATTGTTAATGTATATATCATGACAATATAAGTAGTTGTGTTTATCTCACTTTTATTTTTGTCGAAAGTGTAACATGTCATACTCTACTTTACAAGAAATAGAATTACAGATTTTAACTAAAGTTAAATGTGACCCAGTAAATTTAATGGATATAATCTATCTCTTAGTCCTTATTAGTGATATGTTATTTAAAATCCCTACAGTATATTTACAGCAGAGAAAAAAAAAATCAGCAAAACAAGAGGTGTCCAAATTGGCGATAAAACTCAGCCGATATCTAGAATCACCAGCATCAAAGGTAAGTCAGAACGCATGTTGCACAATTTATCAAACTATACTTCAAAGATGTTAATCAATGTAATTTGAGTTTGGCACATGTGCCGTATAACACATAATGCCAAATGCTGATTTTTTTTTTTTTTTTTTTTTTTTTTTTTGTGACGACGAAATGTTGTAATTCTTCACGCCAAACACGCAACGTCAAATTCTGTGATTGACTATTTTTGGTGGATTTTCTTATGCATCTGACAACCTCGTTTTCATTGCGTCATACATATGAAGACCTATAAGAATTATGCAGAAAACTCTATTTTGGTAATCCTAGTATTTACGTCATCGCGTACGTCATCTTTTCTTCATTGCCAAAAAAAAAAAAAAAAAAAATCAGAATTTAGAATCATAGGTTATACGGCACTTGTGCCTTTGAGTTGATACCACAAAGAGAATAATAGTAAGAAGAAACATTTACATTCTGTCGAATAACTTTTTGCACGTTCTTCAAATAAGAGAGCACATTTAGAGAACACATTGTTAAAATACTTCTTCAATATTATGATTATCAAACCAAATGAATCATTGATGTGTATTTGATGGTGCACTAATGAATTGTTTTATGATTTTCATTTACTAAATTACTTTTGACTAGAAAAAACACTAAACAAATTTATATGATAGTATAGTACTTAATACAATGTAAGATTTATAATTTTATATGAATTGAAAATTTTTGAAATAAAAATATTCATATGCATTATCTATTCAAACATTAATTGCCTTTGAATAAAGTGAAACTTACTTTGGTATTCACTGCTTCTTCTTCACAATAAATTAGAAGCATTATGCGTTTTAGAACTTTTTATTCTGACTCATTTTTCTACAACAATCTTTTCGTGGAATAGATACATCTGATAAATTGCATAATTCACCAGCACACCTCTAAAGAATGCTATAGTATTCCTGTGTATACTATTCTACGCTTGTACGATTTGACAGTCAAAAATTAAATGAAGTAAAACAAAGTTGTATTATTTTACAAAAGGTGATATTCTATTTATATATAATGTATATTCTTTAATTTAAAAAAAATTGTAAATGTAGATTGTAAAAACAAGGATTGAAGAACATTTATTTTGAAATTGATTTCATGAACGTATAACAATACCTGTTATAAATAAATTAAGAGTGTTGTAATCATATACTAATTAAAAATGCTTTATACGTAAAACAATATTCAGAACTTGAACCATATAAGAATCTAAGAACATTTGATGGCAATAAAAATTCTGAACATAAAATACATAAGAACATAAAATATGGACAGAGTTTATTCCAAAGAATTATCCATTTGTTAAGAAAAACATGTCTATTAAAAGAAACCTAATTCTTTTTAAAAAGAATAAACTGTAAAAAGAATGCACTGTATAAGAATATATGAAACAAAAACCGAATTAATTATATCTATAAGCAAAAATACATTAAGATGAAACACTGACGAGAAAACATTTAATATCATCATTTAAATAAATTAATAAGAAAAAATGTAATCTCCTAAATTTAATATTTTTATATTTAAGTAAATTTTTATATTGCAAAAATTAACACACGTATTTTAAATATAACTACATAGCTTTAATTTACCCCTTGATCAATATAAAAGCAATCAAATATTATTTTAATTATAGAGTGGAAATCAAAAATTAAACTAAATTTTCTAGACCAAAAAAATGTGTTTAATGTATATGTTTGCATCGACTTTAAATATCACTTACTTCAGAAAATTTGTGGTTTATAATTCGATGCAAAACTTTTTAAGACTTAATAATATTTTTCATTTAAAACTCTTGAAATATAAATGGAAAATTTTATAATATTTCTAACTGAGAAGTTTAAAAGGAAATTTTTCCTGCTTATACAATATAAGACTATATTATCAGACACATAGTAAGAAAATAAATATTTCAACTAAAACTATACATACTTTAATTTTTTCAGGATAACAGTATATGTAATGACTCACTTTTATAATTATTATCTTCAAAAATAATTTAAATCATCCACTTGCATTAGTGTATAACCTACTTTATTACTGACATGTGCATCCTAATTTATTACTCACATGTGAGTTTTACTTAATTAACTTTAAACATTTTTCAAAGCATCTGTATAAACGAAACTTTTTTCTTTGAATAAACTTCATACGTAATTTTGGAAAAATAATTCAATGCATGTAAAATTTTATATAACAATATTTTAATATTGTTATAATTATTTATATAACATCATTTTAATAGAAGCTCAATTACCTTGCGAATAAAAGTTAAATAGTAAATTAAATTGCTTATTACTTAAAAATCAATATAAAACTATTACTAATCACTAACAAAAGGGATATGTTCAAATAAATTACCTATCAGTATACTCAATACATCTGCTGCACAGTAATATTTCAATTATATATTTCATGGCAATTGAGTCGAACAAATCTTTAAATGAGGGTAAAATTTTATTTATTGATATAATATGCAAAATTTGAAAGAAATAAATGTGCTTAAAAACAAAGTCTATACCTCAAAATAATTTGTGTCTAAAATGTGTTACAAATTCTTACAAATGATTTTAATACGCATTTGAGAAAAATTGCTTAAATTTTTATTCAGTTTTTTTTTCATAAGTAATTTATAACTGATATAAAACATTAGAAATAAATTAACGTTTAAATAATTAGTTCCTATTGCTTAAAAAGAAAGATAATTCTTAACCATCAACATTTGAGAATTAAAATGGAAACCCGCGAAGAATAATAGAGAACTTATAAAATTAAGACAGATATTTGAAGACGCATAAAATTGACAATAAAGACTTTTCACAATCGTTTAGTATAACCTTTTTAAACTAAGTGTTTGACGACAATAGAGATTACTAACGGTTTGACTTACTTATTTTATGATTAATAAGAAATAAAATGCAGTATAGAATAAACAGATGGAGTTGTCGTAATATATACAACATACAAAACATTTGCACTGTGTAATTGATAATTATTTTTCTGCCTTTCATTTCAAAAAAAATAATTCAAAGAAAGATAATTATATAAAAATGAAACACAATTTTTTTTTTTTCCGAAAGAAAAAATTTTCTTACGAGAAATATGATTCTTCCCTAATAAAAAAAATATGCTTTTTTCATAAGTTAGTATTTTTACAAATGCAAGAACTCTTTTTGTTGAATGTTCTGCTTCCATTAGTGATCCAGTTGAAAAGAATGGATTGATTAAAGCACTGAATGAATTTTTATAAGAAGCTTACATAAAAAAGTATATTCAATGTTCCTATCATTTATTTTTAAAGATTTAATAATTTCAAGAATTTAAACTGTTATAGAAATGTTAGAAATTAAATTTCACATCGAATAATTGATGCGATAATAAAGTCCTTGTTTACTGCCACTAGCTATGACGTCCCGGTTAACTACTCTAAAATAACTCATTGATTATTTCAAGGAATGTCAAATAAAAACTTTTAAGCTAAGAGAAAGTAAAATATTAACACTTTTTAAGCGATTATGCTTTTTACTTTAATGTATTAGTCAATATTGGTATAATGTATCAATATTTCTAAAATAAACAACTAAAAGTAAACTCTCATTTAGTTTCATGTATCTGGTTGTCAGTTAAATTTTCTTATTTTTCTTTTCTTATTTCACTAGAAAATAAATTGACTTTGCTTTGCTTTTTTAATGCGAAAAACTAATAGAATCCGTTTAAAATTAAAATCAACTGCTAAATGTAAAAACTCAATTATATTGTAGTATATAATATAATAAAGGTCAATGGGAAAGAGCGTTCCAGAGGTGGGCCCAAAATCAGATGGATTGATTGTCTTGACAGGGACTTTAACACTATTGGAACATCTAATTGGAAAAGTGCTGCTGAGTACAGGCCAGGGTGGAATAAGGTCATTGAGAAGGCCAGGACCCACACAGGGTTGTAGTGCCATTGTTGATTGATTGATTGATATAATATAATAATAAACAGTGGGATTATTTCTAAAATCACACTGAAAAGAATGTCCTAATCAACATGGAGCATAAATATAAACAAATATTCAGACACTAATAAGGGAGATAAATTTCGTTTTAATATATAGTCAATCACATTGAATTTAAAGGAACAATTAATGTTGAATAGGATACAAAATCTGTTTTTGGTTGGTATGTCAATATTGCCACATTTTTATTTTATAGACAATAATGCTTTGAAGGGATAGCATTTCAAAACTAGTATATTTTTATTAAGTTTTAAATAATTTTGGCGAATTATACCCGTGTGTTTAGAATAATTTTAATCACAACACATTAGAATTTGATAATATTTCATTTACATATTGTACAAAATTTAAAATGTTTCAGTAAATTTGTATTATAAGTATTTATAAGTTATTTCTATTTAATTTTTATTTGACTCATTTAATTTTGAATTAAAAATGTCATTGAGTTCGTGTATCATCAAATATAATTTATATTGTTGTTGCTTTTTCTGATTCCATTGTTGTAGAATTGCTAGGGCAGATCAACAAGCCGATGTATCCTAACAACAGGAAATTCTGTTGGAAAAACACTGACGCAAAAGAAAGTGTTGGCAACTGGCCTGGTCGACACCGCATTTACAACAAATAGGAGAGAGCTTACATTAATCATCAAATTTACAATCATTAAGATTGTACCTAGCAATCTTAGAGTAGTCAGTATGGTCAGCTCTAAAATCCTGAATGGAATGAAACCACTTGTTTCACCAAAAGAGTATTAATCTTGACCCTATAGAATGCTCTAAATACCCCAGAGAAAGACATCCAACATCATTTTTAACCAGGACATCAACCCTCTCCTTTTAGCATAAATATGAATTATTATACTTAGATTACACCCAATCAAGCAAATTGTATTGAGCCAAATAAAATAGAATATAACCAGCAAAATCTTTAACATAGAATTCCTGAAACACTGATTTAACAATTACAGGATTTTGTAAGCCTTTTGAAAAATAATGATAAAAGAAATTTCACAAAATGGTAAAAGACAGTCA
This sequence comes from Latrodectus elegans, assembly GCA_030067965.1. Lineage (NCBI taxonomy): Eukaryota > Metazoa > Arthropoda > Arachnida > Araneae > Theridiidae > Latrodectus > Latrodectus elegans. The sequence goes on along the minus strand of CM057822.1, from coordinate 82,081,324 downwards.
CAGATGAAAATTTTCTCGTTCTCAAACTACAATGTTTGTAAATTTTAAATTTTGCAACAGTAAATCAGATTTGACTCTAAACTTATTGTAAGGCAAAATGATAAAGAATGATCGACATTCAGTATGCAAATTGTTTCAACAAGTTCGATGTCTCGTTGTATCAATGTCGAAACTTCAACAATAACCAACGAAGACTGCTACTTAAAGCTAATGGCTTGGAGGCACCGTAATATAAATCCCACTTTTCTATAATATCTTCAATCAGCAATTGATACCAAAGTTTTAATACAAACTGAATGAAACCATCTTCTTGGCATATGGCATATTATGCAATTAGGGTATTATGGCATATAGGGTGAATGGTGTGTGCCCCGTAACAGGCAATGAATAATAGCTCCCGCAGGAAATGAGCAATAGAAGAAGGCATTTGAAGAGGAAATGAATAGATCAATATTCTTTTATATGACGAGTGTTGCTTTTTCATCCTAAAAAGTGTATTTTGATTTGGAGGGAACATAACATTAAAATAGTTTTGTATTCATGCGTTCCAAACATGAAAGACAGTGCCATATTTATTGGAACGGGAGTGATGATCTTTAATGACATTTCCTTTGATGCATGAGCTGTTTTCTATACCACTTAAGAAAGAACTCTGACTGATTGCCGATGTAATCTAAGTATGAACATCTCAGATATATTATCGGCTCTTACACTGCAGCAATAAATTATTACTGTATGTTAATTGGCAATATTTGTAGACCCCATCATACTAACTTGATGAAAGGTTTCTTTTTTTTAAAGAAAATCATATGAATGTAATGACCAACGTACTCTATGTACATGAACCACATTGAACATGTTTGAGACACTCTAAGCAGATGAGTTTGAGTGCAGCTACTACCCCCATAGTCTTTCTAAAAGTCTTAAAGAGGTCTACTGGAGGATTTGAATTGGATATCCAACTCTTCATATTAATAGCTTCATTGACTCGATGTTTCAAATGTGTTCAACTTTGCAGATCATCGGAGAAAATCATACCTTTCACAAAAATACTTTTTTAAGAAATTCCCTTGTTTTATTTGTTTTTTAAAACGCAATTTTTCCCCTTTTGTATAAAATTGATCAGTAAAATGCATTTTTCTGCCAAAAAATGTCATTTTTACCTCATATATCCCACAAAGTCTGGTATTAATGTATTAAACTACAAAACAATTCTCCAATTGCAAAATCAACACAAAACATCTATATGCTTTAATTTTCGAATTATTATTAGGTAGCATTAGCATATTAATTAGGTAGCATTGCTAGCGAAACAATTTAATGCATTAAGACTTCTTTTAATCTATGATATGCTTTGAAATGCTTAATAAGTTAAGAATACTTTATAAATGAAGAATACTTGGAAGAAAATACCTGGTCATTTTTAGTTTTTAACAAAAAAGATTTTTCCTATAAAATTAAAAGAAAATTGCAGAAACATAAATACAAGTGATATTTTAGATTGTCACTTTCAAGTTAATAATATCATTTATGGATCGTAATTACATTTGAATTAATACTAAAAATTTAATAGAAGAATTAATTTAATGTAAAGAAATTCATTGTATCCTAAAAATTTGCATCTCTTAGATAATTATAGTTTTAAGAGTTGTATTGCATGAGTGCAGAACTTTTGTGAGTTCTGCACTCATGCAATATAACTCTTGAGTGCAGATAAGAAACTTTTGATTTTATTATTCAAAAATGAATCAAATATTTATATTCTGCGTAAAATATAAAAAGATATTTTTTACTTAGAAAATATGTTTCTGTAATGTCTTCTTGTCAACTTTCTGAAATAATAATAAGATTTTTTTATATAAAACATTAATTTACTTTAAAATGCAGGAATGATACCAAGACAATTATTATTCATTTATGTTAAGTATTTTAAGCAAATTTTTCGTTTTTATGGACAAAAACCATGTTTGTATTACTTTCATGAATGAAATTCCTAATTATTTGTTTTTAATAAGTAATTTCATAAAGAAAACAGCTCTTCATTTTAAATTTCCCAAAATATTCATTTAAATTTTTAGCAAGTGTATTCACAATTTTTAAGCATCTAATTTCTGATTATCAATTCGCACCCTCAAAAAGAATGATTTAACTTATTGTATAAATTAACTTCACTAAACTGTTATCGCCTAATTAATTCATTTTATTTTTTTTTTATTTTTAGTCATACATCTCGAGCGATTTTATTTCCTTCTTATTTTATTTAGTACATACTACTTGTATTCATATAAGTATATTCATAAAAGTTACAAAATTATACAACATGTACCAATACCTTACAAAATTACCTAAAATAAAAAAGGTGATTTTATGCGAGTTCTTTGAAATTACATTTTGCTTAATCATATTTGTTAACTTTTATGAAAAATGGTCATATAAATGTACTTCATATACTAAGTTAATTATAAGATAGATTTACCTTCAACAAAAATAGTTTTCCCTTAACACACTTGAAATATTTAACTTAATATTAATTTATTTTAGAACAAGATAAAAAATTAGATTTATTAAATTATATATCATAAATTATTAGAATTACTCATTATATGTTACCAAGTACATATACAATGAAAAATTTTAGTTTGCATTTAATAAAACTTATTACAAAACAATCTAGTAGTTTCTAAATGAAAATAGTTTCACAAACTAATTTTAAGAACTTAGTATAAATTAAATCTTATTAATTTTTTAATAAATAGTGCTTAATTAACTGCTTTATATTTTCGTATGTCCAAATTTAAATAAATCAACCATGTCAAAAAACTTAAAAACTAAATGCATGAAATATATATGAGCAAAAATGCCCTATTTTTAAAGGAAATCAATCTGAATCATATTTGATGTTTTTGCTTAGGTATTAAGCTTTATCATAAGATTGCTCTAACGTTCAACTGGAAAATATATCAAAGTTTCAATATGTAATTTATTAAGTCCGTTCTTTCAAAATCTCTATTGTGTGAAAACAAATGCTTGACCAGATATAGGCAAGTTTAATAAAAGTATTGTAAATCAATACGTCTGCCATATGTTGCACAAAATATAAACTTTGTCTTAACAAACAATACAGTGCGATTCGAATTGATTTTGCTGATCTATTTTAAGGTATTTATAAAATGACTTTGTAAGTTTGGAATCAATTTGACATTTTGATAAATTGCAAACATTCCCGTATTAGCTAAAGTAAATTTAATTTGGAAAATGAAACTTCGCTAACTTTTGGAAAATACTCAGAAACTATTATATATATATATATATATATATATATATATATATATATATATATATATATATATATATATATATATATATATATATATATATATATATATATATATATATATATATATATATATGTTTATATATATATATATATATATATATATATATATATATATATATATATATATATATATATATATATATATATATATTTATATATATATATATATATATATATATATATGTTTGTGTGTGTGTGTGTATCGTCGTTCCTGGTTTAGTGGTAAATCATTCATAAAATTAGCGCATCAGAGAATCAGTTTATATTTTCATATGAAATTTTTAACTTTTTTCTTTTTTTTAATGGACACACAAAATGTTGCTAAATTTTAATAAACATTTCAAAAATTTCATGTTGATATTTCCTTAATCAATTAAATGAAATATATTTTTACCCTCAGTTTTAAGACAAAAGGATATAAAAATTTTATGAGACACATTTTTTAAATTCATGTTCTGTGAAAAGAAGAAAAAGTGACAAGTCAATTATTTATTTGATATAAATGCATTCAAAGTATGATAACATATTTTATAACACAATAATATTTTAACACAAATTAATTATAAAGATAATGAAATAAATTTTTAGAAATACGTTTCCAGAATAGCAAAATCATTTTATTCTATGTAACACAATGTTAATATTAATTTATTCTATATTATTAATAAGCTTTGTTGTATTATAAATAATTTTTTTATTTAAAATTTGTGAAATATGGTTGTGCTAAAAACGCGTATGTGTAAATACTTTTTAAACAAATTGCAATTAAATTAGGTTTAATTTGTTTAATATCGCTTTTAATTCATAAATTATAATCATAAATTAACGCTGTTGCTTAATTTTAGAAGTTTATATCACCAAAAATACACATTTCTTTCATTAAGAGAGACATGTTTTCAATTCTTATTAATCAATTTGTCTTTCGTTATGAATCAATATTCTGGTATTGATTTGATTACTTTATTGAAGAGAAAGTTTGTAAGATTAATGAAAGTATTTAGCCATTTTGTGATTATTATTGAGCAGAACATTTTTCAATATTCATCAATTCCACCATTAATTAGATAAAGTCAGCTTAATTTTTAAGCAAATGAACACTGCCGAGGAAAAATTAAGAAAACATTAAAATTTTCATAAAATATCTTTCAAATCTTCATTGCAAAAATAAAATTTTGAAATCTAATGGATAGTTTACAAGATTTTTAAACCATTAATTTAAAAAAAAAAATTACACATAATTGCGGTTTTTTTATTAACAAGTATAACGAATATTTTCTTTTTTATAAATAATATATTTTAAGTGTTTATTTGTTGATATCTACTCTTCCTATTATTATCACTAAAAATTAAATAGGTAAAACTTTCAATAATTAAAACGAGTTACTTTCTTTTTGTATTTGGTTTCTCATATTGTATATTTTCATACAAAAGAAATTAAATAGATGCAATTTTTAAAATAGTCTGTATTATTTATTAGGCTTTAATATTGTATTATATCAATATTTTGTATCCGTCTGATCTTTATTTTGATTTAATAAAATTTTATTATTAAGAATAACATTTTGCTTACAATTTATGATACTTATCAAATATTTCCTTTTCAAATTAAAATATTGTATTGTCCATAATTTAAACTAACTATAAGCAATTCACAAATTCTTTTATCATTTTTGCGTACAAGCATTATAATGCTTAATTCTTTTAGAGATTTTGGCTAAACATATTTTTTAAAATAGTAGATAATTTTAATCTAAGCTGTATTATCCTAAATATATACATCTATAAAAATGGTTTTATAATAACGCATAATTTTAGGAACATTACTTCTCATTAAACATTGAATATAAAACACCATAGAATGCACAGTGAATTTTTCTATGGATAGATAAAAAAACTTTATGATTAAAAAGAACAACTATTTTCTTTGTTTTTAACCTTAAATAATCAATAAATGATAGCAGAATTTAAAATAAATACATATAATCTCAATTTATTATTTTTTTTTAAATGGAAAATTATACATACCTTAAAAACTATTGTGTATTAATCATTGTTTTTTTTTGCAAATTATTGGACTTATGAATAATGTCCTTAAAATTTTATATAAATTTCGTGAAATATGAAACATACTTACATTTTTTCATAAATATTTCTTGCATGGATTTTTTTTTATATTCCTGAAAAGTGCATGAGGATCCTTCCCGCGATTATTAGCATATTTTCTCCATAAAATTTCCAAAAATATTCCCAGAAAGTTACAGTCCTTTATAAGTTAATAAGTTTCTATAATTGGGAAAAAATAGAAGCCTACATGCAAATTAATCTTTCAAGAAAAATAAATATTTTATTCGTTTTTTAAGAATACCCTTCAATGAATAATGTTTCTTTAATGATTATTAATATTACTTTTTATAAAACTTAACTTACGTAAAATGATATTCCCGTTAGTTAAAAAAAATAATGTTTATTGTTTCAACAATTTTAGCTCACTTATTAAAATCGTTTCAATAAATAAAGTTAAAATTATATTTTGAATCCCCAAAATTTGTTAACTATTCAAATTGTAGAATAGTTTTAAACTTTTAAAATGCTATCTAAGAAGAAGATCAGTATATTAATTAAAACACTCTAGTGGGTTTGAAATTTTAAAATTGAGTTTAAATGCAAGTAAACATAAATATAAACAGAGCAATGTGTGATGGAGTAATTTTATATTAAAATTGTACATTTCATAGAAGAATAAACACTTAAGGGATGAAGTAGCTTAGTGGTTAGGGTATTGGCCTTCTTTTCAGAACTCAATGAGCAGTTGGTCATTGAACCGTTAAAATTTGTGTAATGCCCTGGAAAAAATTTCCTCATTCTCCAAATTAATGTCAAAATTGAGAAACAGATACTCTGGTGGCGTCACCTATAGGGGAAACTTAGAGTAAAGTTGTACAGTCCCCTTGGTGGTTAAGCAACTTCGTGGTTCGTGGGCTCTGGTTACACAAAAGATGTACCCTATTGACATAAATTTTCCTAGCCAATGGCATAGTGAGCCTGACTTGTCCAAGTGTCAGAAGTACCAAAACGTAATCACTTAAAGTTAAAAAAAAATATTTAAGATAGTACAAATAGTTCATTTGAAAACAAATTCTTATATATTTTTACTTTTACTGTACTTATTTAAGATTTCCAGAGGTACATTAAAGTTAATTTTTAATCAGAGACTCATATAATACTTTTTAGGAAATTGAATTCCTTTCTCAAGACAAAACTCAGATTATATACGTGTGGTTACTGATGTATAATGGTTAAGGCATAAGTGATCCTTGCAGATTTAAAACGAATCATAAATTGTGAGAAATAAATATAGAAAGAGTATTCATGAAACGATTATTCTACTTTTTATACTATTTAATGTTAGATTTGCAACACTGATGTCAAAATATACAATGCTACTATTTCTTAATGTAAATATTACATCATCAGGATAATATTAGAAACAAAAAGGCATTCGATAATGCGTGTTTTTCACTTCTCTTTGCTAATGTGATCCCATTTTTTTCTTATTCAATTATATTCTATTCACTATTTCATTTGAGCTCACTTTAGGTATTGATATTCCAGAAAAAATTCTGTTACAGTAAGCAGTAAAACCGATCTCTTATATGTATCTGTGCAGGAGGAATCTAAAATGATTTTTTAAAATTTAAATGAGGTTATAATACTCATGAAAGTAAGCAATAGTTAGCATAGTTTGAGAGGCAGAAAATTGTTTTACACTGTGAAAAAATAAGGAACCTTGGTGGTCGGAATGGATTGTGAGTGATTTTCTTCTCCACCTGCATGTGGTTCATGAAATAATGAGTACTACTCATATCGGGCAAGTTTGATGCTTTCAATGTTATCATAATGTCTCGTTACCGTAACTAATTGTGTCATCACGACCTCTAGCGATGAGTTGTTGTAACACCAGCGTGGCTAGATACAGGAAATATGCTGATGCAACAACGACAACCCATCGTCAACTGTCACGAAGCCAAGTTGATGACGATGGCTATCACATCATCGAAAGTAAGAGGGCATTGTGCTTTAAGTAAAATATCTCTTGGAGCGACAGGTAAAATATTGGGAAGTTTTCTACCAGGTCACTACTTTTAAACTGCGGAAACTACCCCTAACTGCTTAAACCTGACTGGCAGAGTCCAACTTAGGACAAGGAATAGGAAAGCATGCTATTGTAAAAACTCAGCGCTTCTGATGAATTAGTTTTGTAGTTGTTTTCGTAGCATATCTTTTAAGAGTATCAAATATCTTTCCATATGCAAATTACGTCTGAGACATAATTGCATTTTGCTTTTAGTTAGTACCGTAGAAGCAAATCAGAGCAAACGTTTTCTTTTGAAATCGGCTCATTGTATTTGCTTCAAGAACTATCGCGATAACATTAACCGGATCTTTCTGTGAATAATGTGGTGGACTAAGGGTAAGAAAAATTGTTAGATAGGTATTTTATTAACAAAATTGAAGGAATACGTAACATGGATATTGTACGAACAGTAGTTCCTAATTCTTTGTATTCCAGCCCCAATCCTTTTTTTTTTACTTGGGTTGAACAATCGATGCAAAAAATCAGTTCCTTTACTATATGAAATCACAATGCAGAAAGAACATGAAGAGCAAAAAATCGTTAAGCGAACTTTAATTAGATTTAAAACTGTTCCTTCTTCTGCGTTGACATCAAATTGTGACAGTTAGTGGTGTGGAACATTTTAGACGAGGAATGCATACACTCTTACCACATGAAAGTAATTTAATGTATGAATGTAGATGATTATCTCTGACTGAGAGAGGTATTTCATTGAAAGCAATGCATGAAGAATAGCAATAGCAATCGCATTCCATTTCTACGAAATCCCACCAAATTAGTCTTAGCAAGCATCAGCAAAAAGTTTCTGCGAACTTCTTAGTAAATATTTTAGGTTATTTCCTTGCTAGACAAATACATAATGCCACACTGAGAAACACTTTTTCCAAGACGATTCAGTATACTGTGCATGTTGAAGGATCTGGTTGACATCGCAACATACTGTATCGTCTTAAAACATGTATTTCTCATTTTATTATAGGTTTTTTGGGCTCTTCAACCAAAGAGACATATGAGTTATTCATGATGGATCCATATCAAATTTTTCCATCACGTTCTATATTTTTGAATAAAACATATCACGCACAATGGATCAGGTGTTTCAGACATGTCACTTAATTTCATCACCCCTTGCTCACTTAATTTCATCACACTGGATTTTTTCATTTTAAGCCATTTAAAATATTTAGAGTAAAAGATAAATTCAGATACAGCTGAAGAGCTTGCGTCAATAATTTCTGCTGAATCAATCAAAATTAACACGGCAACAATAATCTTTGAGAAAATGACAGTGGTTTCTTTACCCGTGTGAACTGTGCAAGGACATGTTTGGTTGATATTCTGAACACTTGGTGTACGCTTTTCACTTAACAATTAAACTCATTGTGCAGCATTTGTTATTGTTTACAACACTGTTGTAAGTTACATCAAAATTCTATTATTAATCTTTCTGGCTTCTCAGATTGTCAAGTAATTATATGTTCCTGAGTAATTTTTTCTTATACGTATAATTACTATCATCCCTCCTAAATTGCTAAACGTACTTACCATATATATGTCAAAGTTTTCAAAATTAGTCATGCGTTTATCTATAATATATTTTTATTAATGTTACCTTTCTGATTCTTCAAAACCCAACCATAAATCTACACTAATATTTTTTTAATTCAACACATAATAGTGTTTTCACAAATAATTTAACTTTGCTTCGATGTCCGCACCATGTCCGCTTTTGGACCTTGCGCCATAAAACCCAACCAACCAAACCAAACCAACTATCTAAGAGTCATTATTGCACTCATATAATTTGGTTTAAATATAGTTATCCTTGATATGTCATGTGCTGTGTGCAGATAGTACATATAACATGGCACATTTTGTATTATATATAAATTCGATATTAGAAAACAATCAATTTAATTTGAACCGAAGAAAATCTTTTGACATAACTCATCTATCTGCGCATCAAAATGCATGATGAACTTTCGTGAATTTTCGTTAAGTACGATCAGCATATAAAAAAAAAAACTTTGAAAGTGAAATTATGGTGGTTACTTTTATCAATACACATATCATGTGGTACTTTAAAATATTAAATAGTCTAAGATTGTCATATTGCAATACAATGTTGAAAGATACTGCGTTTTGAATTTATTTACTATATTTTGACAAACTTTGTTATTCAAAATTGCTGCATTTTGAGATTTACTTTGTGTTTACACAATTTATTGGCATTTCAAAGTTCATTTGAATCATATTTCTTATTTATGTACATTATTCATATATGATATATCATGTGGCAAACTATATAAATTTTCATTTAAGAAATATTAATTATATAATACTAAACATTTGGGAATAGCAAGCTGATAAATAAATTTCATTATGTTGGCTTTTAATTAAAATGCGAAATATAAAGACATTATTTTTGAACATTTTAATTTTTTTGTATACAGATAATGATGCAAATAATTCGAATAAAAATTTTGATAAAAATAGCTTATTTAATTTAAATATACTTGGTTTAATAAAATTTTTTACATATCATTTTCATTTCTTTATTTATCATACCTTTATGTAAAAGTATATTTGGAGATATTTCATTTAGAAATTGAATAACTTCAATATAATTATGAAAATTAAACTTTATACCCAATTTTAAAATAATTTCATTATGAATATTCCTATTTCGAAGAAGGGATAAAAAACTCAACACATGTATTTTAAAAGAAAGGTAAACATTTAATTTCATTTAAGTTATTCTACACTTTGATTAATTTCTTATTCTGGAATTTAAATATCATGCCGCATTTTTATGCGTGGTTTTTGTCTGATTACTTCACTTCTGATATCAAACTTTGTAGAAATAGCTATTATATTTAATTTATTTGGAAATTCAATTTTCCGAAACTATTTTCTAAAGTCGTATATCAGATCATTTTTAATTTTATAAGTGATAATTTATTTAACTTCCTATAAATAATAATCATATTTTGTCATAAGTTCGAAATCACTAAGTCCCTAAAATTATTTTACTTTCAATAATTTGAATATTTTAGAGTGACATTAAGAAATCTGAAATTTTCACTCAGCTTAATAAAACTAAATTAAATCAATCATAAATTGAGGTACTAAAATTGGAAATAAACTAAAAGTCTTCAGAAATGGAGGTTAACTAAGCATTTTGTGTAAGTTTAGGACTAATTTCACTCAAGAGACTAGTTTTACTTCTAAATTAGTACAAAACTTTATTAGTTATTAGCCTTAAGATGTTCACCCAGATTTTCAGACCTACATTATGCTGCCAGAATTGCCTTAGTTGAAATATACAATAAGGCTCTAAAGAAATCTTTTCATCATATATTACAATCAAATCAAACCAATAGGGATAAATATATTCCTTATTTACTCTTTGTTTATAGAGAAGTACTAATTTGTTGGTACATCTGTATAAACAAATTGCATTACTGGCATTTCTCCCTTCTATCTTTTGTACAGTAGAGAAGCAAGAAGAGATTTTAGTGTTTTAAAATCAAGTTGGATTTTTGAAAAACCTATTTTATTAGGTATGAATAAATCTGTTGTTCATTAATTAAAAGGCCAGAAGATAATTTTTAAAGTTTCCAAACAAACATCATTGATGCTGATGGGAAACAACAAGTCCATACAGATTATTTCAATCGCCGAAATGTTTCCCAAAATTTTAAGTTGTGTGTGGCCAATCAGATTTATCTATTGATTCCGAATTCTTCTAACAAATTGTACTCTAGATGCACAGATCCTGGTGAAATAGTTCAATACTGCCCACCTCAGTCCTGTAAAGATAAACTCCCAGATGGAAATATTAGACATTGCCATGTAAGCAAGATCGGAAAATACTATTCAAATGTCATTTCTGTGGGAATTATCTTTGAATACGAAGAATTCTGTTAAATCCGTGCTTCTTTAAGACTTATTACTAAATTAAATACCGAAGATCTTTTTGAAAATGTGGACATACAACATTTATCTAAAGATGAAACACAAAATATTTGTAATCATCACGTCATTATAAGACATCATTTGTTGGAAATATAAAAATTGGCAAAGATAATATTGGAAGAAGAAAAAGAATTAATAAAACCCTACATTTACAGAATTCCGGAGACTCTTAAATCTCAAAAATGACCATAGATTGTTGAACTATTGAAATTAGAGAGTGATGATGGTGAGAAGGAGTTGAACTATTGTATCAGGAGGGCTTTGATGAAATAACACATCCTGTAGTATGTGTAAACATAAAAACAGAGGAGATTAAGATGTGTATTGATTACTATATATATATATATATTACATATACACTACTGGCCATTAAAATTGCTACACCAGGAAGACATGCAGATAACAAATGATATTTATTGGACAAATATACCAATATATAATACTAGAAATAACAAGTGATTCAATTTTCAAAATATTTGGCTGGATAGATCCTGAAAAATCAGTACAAAGAACAAACACCATTTTCAGTAATAACAGCAGTTATACGCCTGGGCATTGAGTCAAACAGAGATTGGATTGCATGTACAGGTACAAATGCCCATGCAGTTTCAACACGATACTACAGTTCATCAACCGTAGTGACGGGCGTTTGGTGACGAGCCAGTCGCTCGGCAACCATTGACCAGATGTTTTCTATTGGTGAGAGATCTGGAGAACGTGCTGGCAGGGCAACTGCCGAACATGTTCCGTATCAAGTAAGGTCCGTACAATACCGGCAACATGCGGTAGGGCATTATCCTGCTGAAACGTAGGGTTTCGCAGGGCTCGAATAAAGGGTAGAGCCACGGGTCGCAACACACCAGAAATGTAACGTGCACTGTTCAAAGCACCAATGCGAACAAGATGTGATCTAGACGTGTAACCAATGGCACCCCATACCATCACGCCAGGTGATGGGCCAGTATGACTATGATGAATGCACGCTGCCAGTGTGCGTTCACCACGATGGCGCCAAACACGGATGCGACCATAATGACGCTGTACACAGAACCTAGATTAATCAGAAAAGATGACGTCTCGCCATTCGTGCGCCCAGGTTCATCGTTGATCACTCCATTGAAGGCGCTGTTGTTTATGACGCAGCGTCAAGGGAAGCCGCAGCCATGGTCTCCGATGTGAGAGTCCATGCTGCTGCAAACGTCGTCGAACTGTTCGTGCAGGCACTTGTTGTCTTTCAAACGATCCCGTTTCTTGACTCACGGCTCGTGACGTGGTTGCACGATTCATTACGGCCATGAGGATAACATGCCTGTCTTCTCGGCTGCTAGTGATAGATGGTCGTTGAGATCCCGCATGGCGTTCCGTATTACCATCCTGAATCCATCGACTCCAAATTCTGCTAACAGTCATTGGATCTCGACCGACGCGAGGAGCAATACTGCGATAAGATAAACCCCAATCCCTGTACGCTACACTTCAACCTTTATCAAAGTCAGAAACGTGCTGGTACGCATTTCTCCTTCTTACACGAGGCATCACAACAACTTTTCTCCAGGCAACAACGTTCAAATGCAATTTGTGTATGCGGAACAGGCTGAACAATTTCTTCATTTAAACACAAAGTAGGCGTCGTTACTGGCTGCTAGTCTGATAGATGGTCGTTGAATCCTTATGGCATATCACAGCACCTTCTTCCTTTCGTATAAATTTCACGACTGTAGTCATTGGATCTCGACCGACGTGTAGAAATTTTAATACTATATATAGTAGAGTATATATATATATATATATATATATATATATATATATATATATATATATATATATATATATATATATATATATATATAATATTCTATTAAAAACTAAACTCCAAAATTATTGAAAGAATTTTGATAAAATTTTATAACTATTTATAATATTGTCCAACTTCAAAGATAGAACAGCTTTTATCTTAATTATTGATCACAATATTTATTATTGCAAATTAAATATTTATTATACGACATTATAGTGTTTATTTATCAGTTAGTTCTATTAATTCCTAATAGATGGCGGTGTAGCATTTAAGTTGCAGAGATATTCGGCAGATGGCGTCGTGTGTTTTTTTCTAGATCATACACTCTGAGAATTAACGTGCACGCTCAAGCGCGTGGTTGAATATAGAATTTACATATATTTTTTTGATGTATTTGACCAATCATATCACGAAGAGTTTGAGTTCACATATTTTTCATCTGAATTACAGTATTCTCAACATAATCAAACGTCATTTACGTCTAAATTTATGTCATTTACATCTGAATTACAGAAGTCATTTTCGTTTATATTCTCAACATAATCATACGTCATTTACGTTCATATTCTCAACATAATCATACTATAACAATTTTTGGTAATCACTTTGACAATTATAATTTGTATTGCGTTATTATTGTGAAGTGTTCACTTTGAATATTTTTAATATTATTAATAAAATAAAATTTTATTTAATACTGTTTTTCACTACTTATTTTCATACCACCTCGAAAACATTTAAATATTTCTTAATAGCCCTTTATCTTTTTTTCAATTTTTATTTTATAATTTAAAAGTTATAAATTTTTTTATAATTTGGTAATTATTAATTTATTTAGACTTATATTTTGATCTTATTTATTTATTCAAATGATAAATTCTTTTAATTTTTTTTATTTCAGTATAATGCCACGGAAAAAATCAAACCTTAAAAATCAGTATAGTAAAAATGCACGACGTGTTCGTGCTAATAGAGCTCATAAATCAGAAGAACAAATTGCAGCAAGAAACGCAGCTCAACAAATCAGAAATTCGCAAACAAGAGTCTCGATAAAGCATGATGAATGTCTACGACAAAATATATTGAGAATAAGATCGGCGCGAGAACGGTACATAGCCACATTTAGAGAACGTGACAGAGAGCGACAACAAACCAACTGTGCATTAACACGTGCGTCATTCGTTCACCTTGCGTTTGAATTTGCACCAAACGTCAGTTACTCTGCACATCCTAAAATTATAATTGGTTCAATGGATAAAATATGCCAATATTGTCAAGCGTTAAAATTCCGCAATGAAATGACCGGCAAGTGTTGTGGATCTGGAAAAGTTGTACTGGCACCTCTTCCTATTCCACCGGAACCTTTAAAATAATTTCTTGCCGGCGAATCAGATGATTCGAAATTATTTTTCGTGAGATACGGAAATTCTTGCTTCCAAATGACGTCCTTTGGCGCAACTAAAATTTGCGATCTCACATCTGATGGAAATAATTTTAAAACTACATTAGAAATCCAAGGCCAAGTGTACCATAAGATTGGGTCATTAATGCCAATGCCAAATGATGATCCAAAGTTTCTCCAAATTTATTTTATGGGCAGTTGTGGGGAACGTGTGACAACTCGGTTCCTGCATAAATTCATCGAACAAGCACAAAAGAGAGCAATTGTGGAATATTTGGAAAACTTTTGAAAATTATAATCAACTTATCCAATTATTTAAAAGAGTATCGCCTCAATTATGAAATGATAATTATAAAATCGTCATCAAAGCCGACAAAATACCAGCAGGAGAACACGCTGGCAGGTTCAATGCGACAGTCATAGATGAAGTTGGTGTTATAATGGTTGGTGATCCAGTTAACAACAGAGATCACAAAATCAATGTCGAGACAGCACTGTCCACATAATTTCAGACCTGCATCGTTCATATGACGCACTTCAGTATCCCATAATATTCTAATAAGTGCAGGATGAATATCACATCAACTTCAAACAGCGTGATTCAATCACTAATAAGTTTAATAATCTGTACTATTTAATTCCTTATTTTGGTAATTTTAATTTCTTACTCTTAATTTTTCTAACCATTTAATAATTCTTTTTATAGTTATTCAAATCAATAAAAAAGTTAGTTCAATGAACTACTACGTTAATCGATTGATGATTAGACTTAATCAAGATAATTATATCTTTCGATAGTTTCAACTATTCCATCAATACGTTATGGATATGTTCGCTAAGTTCGAAAGTGAACGTTTACGTTATATTAGGTACAACCAGGCTAAATTAAGATCAGAGAAATACATCCATTTACGAGATACTCTCATCAGAAACATCAATGAAAATTTAAACGCCAATGACATCGGAACTGCGTGTATTTAACCTTCAAGCTACATCGACAGTCCACGGATCATGCAGGAATACATACAAGATGCGATGACTTATGTACGTCATTACGGTCACCTGATTTGCTTATTACATTTACATGTAATCCAAATTTGGAAGAAATAAAATGTTTGTTATTACTAGGCCACAATCAATACATCGTTACGATATTGTTGCACGTGTGTTCAAACAAAAGTTAAATTTTTAATTGATTTAAACGTAAAACATTCAGTTTTTGGTAACACACGTTGCTGGCTGTATTCTACTGAGTGACAAAAGCGAGGTTTGTCTCATTTTCATGTATTGATTTGGCTTGAAGATAAAATCCATCCAGAAAAAATTAACCTAATAATTTCTGCCTAAATTCCGGATCCACTAACTGACTCAGAATTGTTTGATATTGTTACCAGTCACATGATCCATAGACCGTGTGATGATTTTAACATGACATCACTATGCATGGAAGAAGGAAGGTGTAAGAAACGTTTCTCGAAACCATTTACCAATGATACTATTACTGATATCGATGGTTATCCATTGTATCTCTACAGAAACCCTGAGAATGGTGGTCACACATTTACAATGCGAATTCTAGAGATAAAGTTGAAATTGATAATCTGTGGGTAGTTCCATACTGACAAAAGCGTATAAGGCTCATATTAATGTCGAGTTTTGCAGTTCCGTCAAACCCATTAAGTACATTTTTAATATCTTAATAAAGGTAGTGAATTGACGGTATTTGAAGTACAAAATATAAACATAAATGACGAAACAGTAAGATACCAGATGGGTAGATATATAAGCAGTAGTGAAGCTATCTGGAATATTTTCAGTTTACCCATACCCGAAGGAGAACATTTAGCATCCTGCAATACATCTTGAAAACGGTCAACGAGTATATTTTACCGAAGAAAATATTCTCCAAAGATAATTTGAGACACCGAAAACGACAATAAATGAATTCTTTACATTATGTCAAAAATCTGATGTATTCAGCCAATTCGCAAAAACATCATTATATACCGATGTTCCACTCTATTTTACATGGAATAAAATAGGTAAAAAGTGGGAGCCACGTAAGCAAGGAAAACAATATCCGTCGATCCCAAGCATATTTAAAGCTAAGGCATTAGGACGACTTTACACTATACATCCTAAACAACGTGAATATTTCTTTTTGCGTTTATTGCTGGTAAATATTCCCGAACCAATATCTTTCAAATATTTGTAAACAGTGAACGGTCGAGTTTTCAATACATATCAAGATGCATGTTACGAGCTGCAACTACTGGAAGCAGAAAATCATTAGGACTTGTCACTTGCTGAAGCAGCGCTGACACATCCATACCGAATAATATTCGTCAACTGTTTGCAATAATTTTGACGACATGTTTTCCAACACAATCATCGACTCTGTGGAAAAAAATATAAGAATTATATGACTGAGGATATACTGCATTGAATTAGACGAACAAATCAATATCCAAATTTAGATTTCACACCAGAGATATATAATGAAGCATTAGTGTTGATCGATGATTTATGTATTCTAATTTTAAATTTGCCACATTGCCATTATGGAATACCATTAACTGATCTCCCGGCTGCCGACTTAGTTAACATTGATTTGCAACGAGAAAAGCAATACAATGACGTTGACTTAGATACAATTATTGCGAATAATGAGCCATTACTGACAGCCGAACAAAAAAAATTTATAATTGGGTAATTCTGACCATTGATGCTGACCAAGGTGGTTTCTTTTTCTTAGACTCACCAGGTGGAACCGGTAAGATACTTACTTTTTATCACATTAATTGTTGCAAAGATACGATCCCAACAGAAATATGCTTTGGCAATTGCATCGTTAGGCATTGCTGCAACTTTGTTAGATGGTGGACGAACAGCAATTCAGCATTGAAGTTGCTATTAGACATTCATAACAAATCAAATGTAATGTTTAACATTAAAAGAAAGGCGGAATGGCTACAGTGCTGCAAAAGCGTGCAATTATAATTTGGGATGAGTGTACTATGACTCATAAACATGCATTTGAAGAATTTCATAGAACTATACAAGGTTTGAAAGGCAACAATAAACTTTTCGGTGGTAGAGTTTTACTACTGTCTAGTGATTTCCGGCAGACTTTACCCGTTATTCCTCACTCTACTTTTGCCGATGAGATTAACGCATGCTTTAAACAATCGTTTTTATAGACAAGTGTTAAGACATTTCGATTCACTATGAATATGCGAGTACAGTTGCAAAATAATCCATCGGCACAAGTATTTTCTAACCAATTGCTGGATATTGGAAATGGTGAAATTGAGTTGCATCAAAATACATAATACATAAAATTACCAGATAATTTCTGCGCTGTTGTTGAAACGAGAAATGAACTAATTGAGTGTGTCTTTTTGGATATATTATATAATTATTTAGATCACAATTGACTCTGTAATCGTGCTATTTTGGCAGCAAGAAACGTTGATGTGAGAGAAATTAACTTCCATATATAACAGGTGTTGCCCGATGATTTGACGTCTAAAATGATAAATCAATCTATAAATTCAATAATCAATGATAAATCAATCGACACAGTTATTGATGAAAACGAAGCCGTAAACATTCCAACTGATTTTTGAATTCTCTGGATATGTCAGGAATGCCACCACACAATTTTCAATTGAAAATTGTGTGATTAACCAATTATTCTTCTACATAATATAAACCCATCTCAATTGTGTAACGGTACACGTTTAGTCACAAAAAATGAACGAAAATAATCTTGAAGCAGCAATTTTGACGGAAAAACTTAAAATAGATACCGCTTTGTTGCCACGTATTCCACTGATAGTGTCAGAATCTCTAATACCGTTTAAAAGGCTCCCATTTCTGATTTATTTAGCTTTTGCGATGACCATAAATAAATCTCAAGGCCAAACAACGTCTATTTGTTGTTTGGGTTTGAAAAAAAAATATGTTTCTCACATGGACAGCTATATATTGCTTGCTCACGTGTAGGAAAACCGTCAAATATCTTCGTGTTAGCGAAAGACAGGTTAAGCAGGAATGTTGTACACAAAATAGTATTTATATAATGTTTTGTTTTATTAATTTATAAAATAGTAAAAAATAATAGTTCGATGTCAATGTTATCTACCTCATTTATAACAATTTATTTTTATATGTTTTTAATTTATATAGTATATTTTGTAAGTAAGTGACTGAGATTGCAAACTCTAATTTTATATAAGATGAATAAAATGTAAATTCAGAAAGTATATGTTGGTTTGTGCTTAATTTCAACATTTCGGTACTCTACTTATTACTTTTAAATTTTGGCGAAACGTTTTATTTTCAATCTCATATAAATGAATCTATTTTAAATTTTTTCAGAAAATATTAATTTGATTGTACCAAAGAGTTAGTAAAAAATAATTCAATGTATTATAATTACTGAGGCACAGCAACGCGTAGCTGGGTCAGCTAGAATATATATGTATATAGATAGATCGATATAGATATAGATATTGTAATTTAAATATTTTTAATTGTAGACTAACAGGTTTGAAGACAATTGCCACAAAGAATGTTGGGAAATTATAAATGAAATTGAAAACTAAAACTTTTGACGCCTATGACAAAAATATCATCACTGCGTAGTTTTAAACAAATTTTAAACATTTTTAAACAAATAATATTTATTAAAATAATCTGAATCAATTAAAAATGGAAAGTTTGATGAAACGTCAACAAATAAGAAAGCTTTAATAACAGTTATTAATTTGCAAAAAACAATTGAGGAAAATATTTCAAATTTAGAATTTTTCTATTTGAGCTAAATAACTATTCATTACTTGTTATAGACATATCTTCTTTGAAGAATTCTATTCTTTCAAGAAACAAGACATTTTATTCTATGTAGGTTTAGTTCTCTACTAAATTATCGATAATTACAAAGAGTTTCATAAACAGTGCTTGTTCCTTACAAAATTCAGAAACTGTTCAGTTATTTCTTCAAATGTTTTCCAAAGTTATCTCAGTTTATGTATTTTACCTCTGCGGCATATAAATACGCACATTGTTATTTAAATAAAATTAGTCACCCAGGGAGTTCATATTTCTTCTTAGATGTTTGGATGAAGAATCCTTCCTAAGGAATTCTAAGAAAATTGGTAGAGTTCCTAATGATATTGTTCACTGGAATCCTGTGTATTAATCTATGATCAGAAAATTCAAGAGGGATTGCAGAGATATTTCTGAGGTAATGGAGGATTATAAGATAGTCATTATTACCGAAGTTTCTCTGGAGATAATGTAACATCACAGTAAGAATTCATAGCAAAAGTTTTGACAGAACAAAAAAATAAGGGGAAGATTTATTCGCACTTGAACTATATTAATATCTAACAGAGTAGGGTTTATGAGAAATATATTTGTTTTATTAAGGATAATGTTATGTAAGATAACTGCAAAATTTTGAAACTTTCCAAAAATGCGTCATATATTTAAGATTCTTTTCTCCAAAAAATAAAAAAAATGTAAATTATAAATTATATTTCTATAAATTTGCGTTAAAATATGATTTTCGTATGTAATCTATTATTAATTTCAAATTAATTGCAACGGGGCAGCTTGTATATATCAATCAGTGTTAGTGGAAGTAAACAGAAAATTTTGATTGTGCAAAATAAAATATGATTTACAAATGATATGTTGGTTTTAGCATTTATTCTCATGTTCTCTTAATGTATGTGAAGCTCGGTGGCATAAATGTAGATCTTAGTGCTCTCAAGTCCTGTGATCGATATTTGGCTTGGGCAACGTCCCAAGCATGCTTGAGAATTACGAATGGGGGCCGGGTATACATTAGGCTGATTATATAATTTAGACAAAGGATTTGTACTCTAAATATTTCACCTGCTTCAAAATCAGGCATAAATGGATTTTTGTGTTCGATTTTTAAAATACGAAATTATTTAGTTTCATTAGTTGAGTAAATTTCTCTAAAAAACAAGGAGTTTAAAAAATTAATGAAACCTTTTTTGGTTATGAACACATGTTAGTAAAGAAATTCTGTAAATTTTTACATTTAAGGGTCTCTGTTTAAATATTTATTAGAGTTGCTTTTTTTCTTATGATTGATATTTCGACAAAATTTAAGTTAAAAGTTAACTATAGTATGATCTTAATGAAACATTTTCACAAAACAAGAAAAATAAAACTCAATAAAATGCGTTATACTTTTATATTTTACTCCCATATATCAAATAGGTTTTTGAAAAGCCATTAATATTGGGAACAGTGATTAATAATTGTTACACATTTCAGATTTTAAGAATGAAATAAATGGATTTTCTTAAAGAGTTTTTCCATTTTTTAATCCAAATAAATGATATTTTTTCTGTATTCCGGCATTTTACAATAGCAATCAGATTTCATCTGGTATGAATCATATTGCTTGTATTTATAACAAAAAACAACTCTAAGTACAACGTGGTAATTTGACTTTTTCTTATAAACTGTTAAATGTGAAATGTCTTGTAACTAGATAAAAAAAAATTCATAATGGCATGATTAAAACTAAATATAATCATTTCAAAATTCACATAAGCATTTTCTAAATTGAGATGTAGTTTAATGTTATTCAAAGGTATTGTGATTCTTCTTAAAATGACAATTTTTGTTTTTTGAAATATTCAATTTCATTCGTTAACTGAAATTGTAAACCATCAATCCGTTATAAATGTTCATAACATTAATTTAATTCCAGGTTATTAATAGTATATTCTAAGTTTTTGTTTTTCTTTAGAAAAAAATAATGTCAAAATAATCAATACATTAGGAAGTTTGATCTAATTTGTTTTATAAGTGATTTATATTACTTACTTTTTTGAGAAAGAATTATTTTTTTTTACTTTTAAAATTATTACTTTTATAGTTAATGATATTATATTTTATATAATATATTTTATTTCCATTTAGCTAAAGATTTTATGCATATGTTGATCCTTAAAAATTCTAAAAATAGCCAATAAACATACCTCAAGTAAAAGAAAAACATTTAAAAAACATTGGAATTGGAATAATTTTTTTTTCTTTAAATTTCACTTGGAATCGAAAGATGTTTTTCTTTTTTTTAAATTAACCATTATATTGTTTTATATTAAGCAGTAATATAACAAACGCTTTCACTAGAAAATATTAAACGAAAAAATAAAAATGTATGTATTAATTCGTAAGTTATCGATTTTTATGATTCGAATGAATGAAAACGAAAACAACAAGTAAGAAAAAGAAATTGTAAAGAATTTTTTTATATAAGTATATGTGAATGCCCCTAAAAAGTTTCACAAATAATTTTACGAATTATTTATTTCTTTTAAATTACACAATGTTTACCAAAGTGTTAATTACTCGTGTATGTCAAAATAGTGTCAATTTTAAGAGTTAAATTTGTTCAGTTAAATTATTTTTAAAAAAAATTCAATACTTTATATATTTAAACACAAAATCAAGTGTTTAAACGCAAATATAAAAAGAGAATGATAGCATCACTATATCTCAATTGTGAACATGAGATAAAAAAATCAAAATATTTTGCCAATAACGATAATTTTATTTAAAATTTCCGGCCAACTTGTCTAGTGGTCAGTGTGCCTGACTACGGATAGGAAGGTCCTGGGTTCGAATCCCGGTTCAGGAATAGATGTATTTTCTCTCTCTCTATCCTGTCTTTGTCCTTTCCTTGTGTGTGTGAAGGAAGTATGAATGATGCCTACCCTATAAACGGGTCTCTATGGCAAGTGTGAGGGTGCCATGGTGTCCCACCCTCTGTGGTGCTCCCGAGGCAACGTCTTGGCGGCAAAGAGGTCGGTGTTTCTGACCGGTTCCTTTGGTATCAGGGAACAATTGATTAATAGACTATGTTGCAGTTGTAACTGTCTACAATCTGCCATTGGAAAAAAATAATTTTATTTAAAATTAAAACTTTACAAGTATTTTGATCACCATCGCAATATTTTAATACATTATTTTTGTAAATTAAACTTATGATAGTTATTATTGTGTTCATAAATACTTGTAGAATTTTTAACAATAACGATTAATTATTAAGGTGAAAGGCTCTTTATAATGTAAGTCACATTAGATACAAATATTTATTAAATTAAAAATAATGTAATGCCTATATACATGTATTCAAACAAGTTTTCATGAAATGTGTTTGTTATTTTATTAAAGTGTATAACATGTAAATACAATAACAATAATCATAAAAAAGAGCATTCTTAGAAGACAAAAAAGAATATTTATAAAAATTGCACAATTTCATTTAGGCAGTGTATTATCAGGATGATAAATGTATTCAAAAAACCTATACAACCAAATTAAAGCACTGAAGAATACAAATGTTATAATCAGTTTTCTTTTTATATATAAAATAAATTTATAGTTAGATCTTCATTCAAAAGCTCATTTTTAAACCAAATATATTGAGTAAATAAAATTAAAAAGGTTTTTAAATTTTATTCCGATATTCAGTTAGAAGAACTACTGTAAAACAGATGTAGGAATAGATCAATTTATTTATAAACTCGTAATGTGCTTTAGATTAAACAAATAGCATAATTTTAATAACAAGCAATAAATATGTTTCGTTAAAAAAATAAAAACATTATTTTAATTTTATACTCCTTATTAATAATTTACTAATAATTTAAAATAATACATTATATATGAAATTCAAAACTATTTATTTATAGTATAAAATAATAATTGTATATTATGAAAAATATTTTTAACATTCAGTAATATTTTGTTCTTAATATTTTCTCGTTTAAATTATTTGGAGAAATAAAATTTAAAATGAATAACAACTCAAAGCAAAAATAAATGAATTACCTTAAAATATAACATTAATTTTCAACAAGTATTTAGTAAACGAAAAAAAAAAGTTATAACTTAAGCTTCAGAGTACGCTTTTGTTTAAAATGTGTTTCCCATTTATATTCAATGTTTTAATGCTTATAAGGATATCCTTTTATGTAGAGTTTTCATAATACCAATTTTAAGCTTTTTAATTCCACTAATTTTTCTTTTGTGAAAAAATGCATAAAAATTAAAACTTTTGAATGAAAGGAATAATTCCCTCAACTTTTTTGCTCCCTCTTGATGTGTAAAGGAAAAATCCTAAATGCATTGTTAATGTCAAATTACCAAAAATTTATTAGGATATAAAAATTTGAGTTGAAAAACTAACAAGAGTGCTTTCATGTTTTATCCTGATTGAATTAAAAAAGAAGAAACATTTCTGTGGGATAAACCGTAATTAAAAAGTGTAATTGACGAACTAGAAAAGGCAAAGAAATATTTCATATAATTTAAAAATGCGATTTTTTAATAAATATAGAGTGATAAAAAACATTAAAGGTAGATGTCAAAAAGTAAAAGGAAAGAATGGTAGAAAAAGTATAACGAGTTGCAAAATATAACTAAGACGTTCATATGTCTTGTAAATCATCAAATTATATTCATATTATGAAATAAAGCGATAAAATTTTAAACAGTGTATTTTAAATGCTATAAAAATAAAATTTGAGATATGAAAAAATTATCTCAATTCATTGCATTTAAATACTTAATATTACTTTTAATATAAAAAGTTCACGCCATTTACTAGTATAAAAGAAAAACTAGACTTGAAATCGAAAATAAAATGCATAATTAAAATATAAATAAATATAAATTCAAAATATAATGCACATATTGGAAAAATACTAAATAAAATTTTATAATTACTTTATTAATTATAAAATTTTGTGAATTTATAAAATTTAAATATCACAGCTCTCTCAAAACTAAAATAGTATATATATATATATATATTTGTGTGTGTGTTACCGTGAATGATCGAATTATTCATTACATTCTTGATATTCGGACCCTCACCGGTGTATGTCGACAATAACAGATATGGTATGGAGGTCAAAAAGGGAGGAACCTAGATCCACACAAAATGACAACTGGCTGCTTCCAGCCAAATCATTTGTTCTGTGTATAAGTCAGCTTTTTCAGTCTTACGCAATGTTTTATAGTGTGAGAAAAACTTTCTTAATTTCTTTCTGGTACCCTAAATTATAATGTATGGATTCTGAAGGAATACTGATATTTTTGTTAAGAAGATAAAGACATTGATTGTTGGTAAATGGGAAGACGATTGCTTTTATCTTTCGCAAGAAAAATAATTGAATATATTCTCTGAAATGGTTTTTGTTAAACACACCTTTACATTACAGAGGATTAAGGAGTTTTGAAGTTATATAAGATAAATTTATATGAAAAGTTAACTTTACTATTAAAACCAAAAGTAACGAACATCAAAATTATGTTATCAATAAGGAATTTTTTCAATATACTACATGAATCTCATACCAGGTTAGGCTACTGAGAAACACGTGTACTTAAAGAGTTGTAAGTTAATACATAAATATTACATATTAAATGATAATATCGCATTTTAATTTATGTAAACAGTGCCAATAAAACACAGAGCTTGTAAGATTGTCTGTTAAAGTTGCTTTCAAATAGAGTGGGCAAATATAAATTCATAATGAACAAAGATCCTTTAACTAAATTTATGCAGCTATGATCTTTGAATGTTATGAGACCTTAAGTAGTCTATTCCGCTCTTCCAGTATTTTTAACATTTGTTGATCCAGCAATGCTGCAATTAGAAAATGATGAATAATTTATTAATCAACTCATATATGAAAGATGCGCTATAAGGAAGTAAGTTAATATAGTTCACGAAAAGCCTCGTCACAGTCAAATATAAAGCTTATTCGAAAATACCAATCAAGGTACGCAAAATATGTTAAGTTATGTAAAAAAGATGACGTTAAACATAAATGGTCAGATATTTACCCTTTGCTCTATTTGCCATAAGCACTGCATAACAAAAAGGAATACACCAAAGTCCTTATTAAGCATTGTTTGGCGTTAAAGCAAAAACTGGCATAGTCCTTTTTACCTCGTTATTTTTCTCTTTTGCTTATCAAAC
This sequence comes from Latrodectus elegans, assembly GCA_030067965.1. Lineage (NCBI taxonomy): Eukaryota > Metazoa > Arthropoda > Arachnida > Araneae > Theridiidae > Latrodectus > Latrodectus elegans. Next base: position 82,055,627 of record CM057822.1, on the reverse strand, counting down.
AGATAGGAAACATTGAAACTAAAAATCTACTGGAGCAGATTGCCAATAATTTTGTAACCGAAGAACAACTTGAAGAAATTGTAAACAATTCTACAAAAAATGAGCTGATGTCATATTTAAAACAGTATTTCAAAGGAAACCATTGAAGAGGATCTCCAATCTCGTCTTCACATCAAGTTCAGACTGAAAGCATGCATTAATTTCTATAAAAAATGAGTAGTCATTAAAAAGAATTTTCTACTGCACGCAACAAAAGTATTACGAATCTCAAAAAGATTTCTTGTGACTCAAACTGCTTATAGTGCATGGAAACATGTACCTAGTATGGACGTCAGTCTTACACACTGCCAAAATGTGTTAGCGTTGTTGTTGAAGACTTTGACTTCTATAAAATGGTAAATAAAACTTGCAAGCAAACTCAAGCAGCTTTAACCACATAATCAATTTGTAATTTGTAAAGAAAAGTTTCTTACGATAGATGAGATTTTTCTCTCAAGTAATAGTGCTGAGAAAAGCAGCTGCCACTAATTCGAGAAGCATGGGTCTCAAGGCATTGAAAAAATAAATGTTCTATAAATAAATGTAATTATAAAAACAAGGGACTACTGCGAATTTAAAATGAGATATTAGTTTAAATTGTTGAAATCAATAACATTTATAAATCACAAGTTATGATGAGTTTTTTATTTATGTTGCTTTCTTCGCTTCTCATTAAAAATTTACTGTTTGTTTTAGGTTCTTGTTCACTCCTCTCAGTGAGAGGATAAAAAGTCACAACACCTTATCTTCGAAACTGAAATACGGAGAAGAAAATATAAAGCTTTACTACACATGTTTAACATAAGTTATTAGTGCAGTGTGAATGAACGTTCACATTCACCAGATTTCAATATGTATATATATATATATATATATATATATATATATATATATATATATATATATATATATATATATATATATATATATATATATATATATATATATTAAGGTTCTCGAGCACGTTCAGAGCATTTTTTTAAATACACTGCATATATACATTGTAATCATTTTTTCTTATTTAACTTTAGAAAACATTAATATTGAGCTACCAATATTTGATACATGCCAATATTGTTCTTCAGAAATGTTAAATATGTCTTCAATTTTAAGTATTTTAAAAAAATTAAAAAATGACACATCAAAAACTATAAAACATATTTTTTTTTGAAAAAAATTAATTCCAAATAATTTATATGTTGTTATCTAGAGCATGTACTAAAATTTTGTTTTTGTTAAAATATAAAATAATTACGGCTAGTTGAATATTTATACTGAAATTTTAGCCAAATTTTCTATGCCATTATTTAAATTACAAGCCCTAATTTAGGAAATATTTAAGTGATTAAAATTCTTTTTGTACACTCTTTAGAAATCAATATACATATCAAGCTCATGAAATTTCATATAGTGATTTTATAAAAATATTTTGAGTTATCATTTTTGAAGTGTGCAAATTATAGGCAAAAGCCAGTTCTGATAAAATTGCATTTAGAGATTATAGTATTGTGTCTTTCTAAAAAATTCTTATATTTTCTGATTAATTCTTTTATTTCATTTACTGATTGATTTCCGGAACAGTAATTATTTTATGTATCTTTTAAAAGTTTACTTAATTTATATTTCAAAATTAAACACTGCTTAAAGTAATTTTTAACATCATTCTGGATCTTTAAACGCACACTTCCTGTCCTTTAATTATGTCCACTTTTGGTTTCCTAATCTTTACGAAATCATTTATATCTCGGAATCTAATTAACGTAGAGACAAAAACAAACCTGTTTTGTAAATCTATTTAAATTCTTTATTTAACAAAAGAATAAAATAAATTTAACATTTTTAGTTGAAATTGACATTTTTAACGTGTACTGGAATCTTAAATGGATGGTATAAGCATAATATAAAAAAAAAAACATCCGTATAGTAAATATTTACACACATAATTAATTCACAATTCTAGTTAAAGATTAAATCCAATGTTCCATACATTTAACATATTTACTCATAAATAATGATAAAATTGACTAAATGTACTCGATGTTTAAAATTAAAAGATCTGAGCAGAAAAAACAATATTGTCTTCAATTGTCCATAATGACTGTTTCCAATAATATCCATTTTTTATTCTAATCAACTAACCATCATCGTTCTTATAATAAATGATGAATTCCGCAAGTAAGTTAAGTAGATGGATTTTAATCCATATGTGCCATATGAAATGATTAATCCCTTTCTAACACAATTCTTGAACTAAATAAATTGCTTAAGTGAAAAACTGAATCGGTAATCCTATTGCGAAATCACATCCTAAAAATGTTAGACTATGAGAGATCAGGAAAGTACTGTAACCAGAAAAACATCTGTATACATTGTAAATCATATTGGCTGATTCGAGAAGAGTGTGCCAGAGTACTTTCAAGTTGATAAAGGATGCTAGACAACCTCAGGGAAAATAAAATATTTCACCATAACATATTATCTATGTGTCTATATTTGCAATCTGTTTCCACGTTATGTCAGACTCTCGTACCCAGCAATCGTCACTCAAGAAACACTAATGTATTTTTTTCTTTTTTTTGTAATGCACACATCTAGCGCATTACCATTGCAGACGTATGTGAATATAATATGAAATCAATGTCAAGCTTTTTAACAAACACAACGTGTGTATTCTACCAGCAAATCATAGACACGTAATGGTTGTGGTCGATATGAATGCATCCAGAGTTAAATATGTTGCATATTAGTTGCAGAAGTGGCAAGTGATGCTACCATCTGCTGGCTGACGTATACTATTGCCATATTTGCTGTATTGTTGTTTACCCAATTCGCTGAGAATTTCCTTGTTCCAATCATCCTTTCTTTTTCTACTGTAAACGTGTTCAGGGTTTTGTCTGCAAAAGGTTTACAACAAGGACCAACTCCTGGAAAAATGATTTACTGTCCAATCCCTCGTAAACTCACCCATAGGTGGAAACTTAAAGTTTAAGATATTTTCTGTAGAAGAAATAATTGCAGAACAATGCATATTCTGCAGATTTCTTGTCTAACGTTATCTACATGAAATTCTTATTACGTATCTCTTAAAGATATTAATAAAACACATCTTAAAAATGGACATTTCTTATTTAGAAAAATTCCATAAATTTATTATATTTTTCCCCATTACTAATCCATAATCACGGATCTTCAAATTTGCGAATAGGAGAAAAATAAAACAACTACAAACAACTATACAGATATTCAATTTATATTATAATTATTTGTTGAAATAATATAAAATTTATATTATATTGACATTTAAGGTATTTATTTTCTATAAAATTAAGCTTTTGGAGAAATTCAGCCTAATGTCGAATTAAACGTGCTCAATTCTATTGTACTAGTAAATATGTATCATATTTAAACCCTCAGGAAGAAAAGCGTATAAAATTAAATGCGTAAAATTTTATGGCCGGTAGAAAGGCCATCGATGACATACATTGCAAAAAACAAAATTTTTCCCGAAGGCAGAAATTCCATAAACCTCTCACATTTTTCTCAATTATAGATACAAAATCACGATTTTCCGAAACTTTCGAGTCTAGGAAATTGAAAATACTGTAAAGAATAACATAAATATTACATTTATATCAAAATAAATTACTGTAACTGCAATACGATGTATCGATAACGCAGTTGAAAGTCTGCATATTGTTATAAAAATAATTGTGGAAAAATGCCACCATGTCTAGTTCGTATTATAAGCTCCAAATGTTGTTGTATTGGTATGTATGTGTTGACACATATCTGAATGAATATTCAATGCATAAGTAAAACCTCCCGCACTAAGCCATTTTAATATATGAGTGTCACTGCATTATGTAGCCTTTAAATAAGCTTGCTCTGGCATTTTCCCTGAAATAGAGTAAATCCTATGTTCAGAAAACACCAGTTTCTTTTTCCTATTACTTAAAAAAATGTACGGTGGTTATTCAATTTTCTGCGCATCTGAATAAAAAACAGAAATAAATATTATATATAGCTTAAGATTATTCAGTGCATTTAGCAAACAGTATTACCTTATTCATTTTAAGTTATTTATTTTATTGCAAATATTTTTTTTTTTTTTTTTTTTTACTTTAAATTTATTTTAAATTATACGCACCAATTGCTGCTGCATTGGAAGATATACACAATTAGTAAGCAATTTAACGAAAAATTATATTAAATTATACGCGTAAAAGTACTTATAAACGTGGTACAAAATACACATCATGCAAAAAGGGAAGGTTTCGATGGATAAGAATTCCATAAAACGCTGGAATTTTTCCATATTGTGGGCAGACCGACACGGTTGTTCAAATTTTTGCGCATTTGGAAAATTGCAAAAATAAACAATCGCTAATAATTACCCAAACATTCCATTTATGTTAAAATTATTTGCTGCTGTTATATAAAATATTTTTCTATAGCATTTTAATTTGTTTATTTTATTATAAAAAATTAATTTCTTGAGAAAATTGCTCTCATGGCCTTTACACTTTCCCAGTAATAATGTAATTGTGTTTTTGGCCGTAATTAAGTTCTTCAACGAGAAAAGTATATTAAAGTACATGCATAAAACTTATCTCGTAGCTTGTAAAGTACTATTAAAAATATAAATTGCAGCAGGAAACGTTTCAATACGGAAAAATTCTTGAAATTTTCTCTTTTACAGACAGAACATTGTTCTGTGAAAATTTCATTACTGAACAATTCCAAATACTAAAAATAAAGACATAAATATTAAATTTATGTGAAAATCAATTAGTGTATTTGTTTCAATGCCTAGCTCCTATTATTTGCAGCTATTGCTGATGTATTAGGCATGTGTCTGATAGGAAATCGGGATATACTTGAAACTTGTCATGGAATCTTCACACATATTTCGCAGAAGTTTATCGCAAAGGAAATCCTACAGACATAAATTCGAAAAATGCTCGCGATTCTATACTGTAGACGTCATAAATTAGAAGCAGAGTTCTACAGCAGTAGGAATCTAGACACAAGTGGGGTTCTCTGAAATTTGTGCTAAGCAAACTGCTAATTAACACAAATAAAAAAATAACTCCAATTAATACTTAAAACTGCGATTCAAATTATATTAAAAACATTTGGTGAGTTTAGCTTAATATGCCGTCTTAAAGCCGTTTAAAGTATATATTCTACTATTAAACTAAATTTTTAGTGAAAATTGTCTCCAAATTACCACTAAATCTATTTCAAATTATGCTTGCTTAGTGTTGTCGTGTTAGTAGGTATTTGTCACACATAGGCGTTGAGAAAGCTTATTAAAGTACATTAGTGAAACTTATCACGAATAACTTAAAGATGCCGTAAAAGATATCTAATGCAAAAAAGACATTTCAGGGAAAAAACTAATATGCCCGTTTTCCCATCTTTATAAACATACAGGGACGGTGTTTTGCGTCTTGTACGGAATATCAAAGCAACTGCTTATATCTCCTTGAATATACAATTTATATAAAAAATTATTTTGTGAATTTAGAGTAAAATAAGGCCCTAAAATTTATTAAGGTAAAATATAATAAAATTTAAGGTAAAACAAGATCCTAAAGAGTTTTGTAATAAAAAATAAAATTTAGGGAAAAATATTAGCAAAATGTAGCTTGAATTATATATAATCAATTCTGTTGTATCTATATGTATTTGTCCTATGTAACTACTTCAACCAAGAAAGCATGTTAAATAACATGCGTAAACTTTATTATATAGCCTATTAAGATACTATCACAGATATATAATGCAAAAAGTTCATATTTCTCAAGGGCGAAATTTCCATAAAAGTCTCGTAGTTTTCACATTTATAGATATAAAACATGATTTTCTAAAATTTTCATACCTTGGAATTTTAAAATACTGCAAATAATAGTATAAATTTTATATTTATTTCAAAACTAATTAATATATATTTGTCACCAAAACACCTCTATAACAAATAAAAATATATATTTCAAATTGAAAATTCTTTTTTCTTAAAAATGTGCCGCATCTCATTATCATATTATACGCAACCAACGTGGTTGCACTGCTATTTATGAGTCATAAATAAATCTTTCCACCAAAAAGCTTAATAATAAGCAAGTGTAACACTTCATTTCCTCAGAAATTGCATAAAATACTGTACTTCTCTCCATTAAGGACATGAAAGCATGGTTCTATGAAATTTGCGAGTCTTGGAGGTTGGTAGGTTATGGCGGTCACTTTTGGAGCTTTATGCTAAGATGCTTGTAGCTCTCATTGAAGAAGGTATTTGGAGGGGATTTATATAGTCAACCGACTAACCTTATTTAAGTGAAGTCAGCTGAGTTCGGTGATCACTGACAGAGACGACTTGATATGTGAAGAAAAAATTCGGATTTATAAATTGGTGTTAGAAAATAGTTCAAGGTGGATTTTGAGTTGTAACTTTCTTTTTTCATTAAAATTAGAATCTGTTGGACAAGTGTAGAAATTAAAAGCATGCAATAATTTTAATTTCCGAATTTGTAGATAGTTCAAATATCCAAGAGAATGATAATGCTCCCATTCCTAATTTTTTTCCGTAGTTGATTCTTCAGATGTTCGTATAAAGGACAATCTAGGAGAATATGATTTATGGTTTTAAGCTCACCGCACTGACAGCAGTCTGTATGCCAGAGATTAAACCTAAATAGAATCGAATTGGTAGGAAAAGAACTTGTTCTTACTCTGGTCAGCCATACATCTTCTAGTCGCGATTTTGTTAACAGCCTATGATTTTTGCAAATAAATGTGAGATGAGTGAATGCTTCAGCATATTTGCTATTTTTCCATTGATTGAGACTTTCTTTAAAGTAATAATTCTTGATTTGTTGTTTCATATCTTCAGGAGAAATAGATCGAATAGCATAATGACTCACAGTTGCTGCTTTTGCTAATGAGTCTGCAATTTCATTACCTGCAATTTCTGAATGTCCTGGAACCCAAACTAACTGTATTGACAAGCACTTTTGAGTAGATTGAATGATTTGGAAACGAAACAGTTGAATAATAGTTGGTGATGTCCTGGAACAATCTAAAAGAGCACAGATGTAAGAAAGTGAATCTCTAAAAATGACATATTTTTTTAATTCAGTGCAAATTAAAATTTGCAATGCAATAAAAATTGAGAATGCAATAAGCAGAGCCATTGCCTCTGCTAAGAAGATAGAGTTTATGGAACTAATTTTACCTATTATTGATAAACTAGTTGTAAAATTGACTATTGCAATGCCCACAGTTGATTCCTGCTTGGAAGCATCTGTAAAAATCCTCGTATCTGTCTGCCATGATGACTCGCAAACTTGGTGAAATGGCTTACAAATTATATCTTTTGGCAGTGATTAATCTAAAAAGGGAGACTCGAGGAGCAAATAGAGATTTATTTTTGATATTTATGGCCAGCCAGTTGGGACTTTTAGTGTGCACAAGGTATTATTTCCTTGTTGGTTGAGCCACAATTTGGCTTTAATGGCCAGAGGATGATTACGATTGATTCGATTGTAAGTTAGCTTTTCCCAAGCTAAAGAACAGAGGAATAATGATGACCTGCTTAAATTCCGAATGTAAAAGTTTAAGGAGAGCATTTCATGTCTAGAGGGAAAAGAAGTTTCTCCTACTTCTTGTAAAACTATCGGTATGGGGTTCCACTTAGGAAGACTTGTGGCAATTCTTAGGGCAGTGTGATATACAGTATCAAGGATTTTGAGGTCTGTTGTGCACGCTGAAGTAAATATATGACAGCCATAATCCAGACTGGAGATAATAAAGGATTTCACGATTTGAAGAAGATGAGCAGTATGAGCACCCCATCCATTACCTGCGATACCTTTTAAAGCATCCAACTTTTTTGATATAACTTTTCTGTTTTCCTGAAAACGGAAAGATAAACTGTGTGAAAAATCTAATCCCAAAATTCAAATATTTTTACTCCAGAAAATAGGATGATTGTTGACAAACAAGTTGAAATTAGATTGTTGTCGTTTTGAAGAAAAGTAAATCATCGAAGATTTTTGTGGGTCTATCAATAACTTCCATTCTTGACACCAATTTTGTAATATTCCAAGTGCCGATGTTAATTTCTGCTGAAGTTTTCCTAAGTTAACAGATTCATATAATAGAAATATATCATCAGCGTACATGAAGCATTTGATGTCAGGAGGAAGGATATCATATAGGTCTTCCATAAACACTGAGAACAGGAAAGGAGATAACGCGCTTCCCTGTGGAACTCCCCTATATGAGGTGGCTGATGAAGATAGCTTATTTCTCTACTTTATTTGAAAACGGCGACCTGTAATGAACTTTTGAATACACAAAACAGCGTTTCCTTTGATGTTTGCTTGAAGTAATTGATAAACTAGGCCGTCTGGCCAAACTGAATCATAGGCCTGGGAAATATCCACTGCAACCAAAATAACAAATTATCTAGAGGATCTGGCAGAGATTATGTGATGTTGAATGATGGATAAAATACTATATGGTCAATAATCTCTTCAAAATCATTCTTTCCATTAATTTACACATGACACTAGTCAGAGATATAAGACGGTATATGATGCCACAAGATTGGCCATCTTTCCCGGTTTTAAGATTGGAATAACAATGTAGGATTTCCGTATTTCTGGTACAATATCTGTAAGCCACGATTTATTCATCAGGGAGAGAAGTTAGTCTAGGTTGGTAGTAGTAATTCCTTTTAATATTTTTGCAGATATTTTATCTGGACCTACAGACGAGTTTTTGCATCTTGCCAAAGCTTTTTGCAGTTCAGATGCAGTAAAGGGTTTATTGTAAGAGAAATCCTCACTTGTACTTATATCCAGTGGAATAATCTCTAAAATTGGTGAACGAGTGTAGCAGTCTGTAAACATATTAGCTTGATGAGTAGGATCTGTCACAAGAGAATTATTATGTAATAGGATCATATGTGAAGTTGGAGATACTGTAACTCTATTTTGGAAACTTTTAATAAGTTGAAAATATTTTTTGTTCCAGTTGATATTAATATTTCGTCCCAATGTTTTCGGAGAGATATATGACAAATCGCTGTAGTTTTTCTGCAGTTCTTTTATATGCTATCCAAACATACTTATCACATGTGCATTTAGCTTTACACTAAAGACGTCTTTTTTGGCCCAGGAGATAACCACACCTAGAAGACCACCATGGGGGATAAGTTTTACATGGCATTTTCTGCCATCTTCGAAATTTGTGAAGTTTATTCATGCAGAGATGATTGAATTGTTCAATGGAGTGAAGATTAGAAATTTAATGATCAGCATTGATGAAAGCAAAGAATTCTGACTACAGGATACGTGTTCTGTTCAGTATATGGTGATCAATAACTCCAATAGCTATGCTAGTTTTAGATGGTAAATGAACACTTCCAAAACAATCTGGGTGAACTTCAATATGACTAAGGTAATAAATGTCTGGGGATACAAAGGTGAAATCAATGAGTGAAGGTTTATGATGTGGACCGTAATGTGTTGGAATTTCAGAGTTTAGGAGGCAGAAATTCTCTTCCTGAATCCATACAAGAAGGTCATTTGCCCTTGATGAAGTGGAAGAGCTGCCTAATGATGTATGTCTAATATTGAAAAATCCTATGATGATATAAGGAGGCTGAATTCCTTGAATTATGCTATGAATCCACTCTGAAGAAAATTTGCCAGGAGGAATGTACACGTTAATAATTGTTATTGTAGTCGTTTCCACAGTGATCTTGACTGCTATAAGTTCTCTGCCATTATCTGAGTTACGGATAGCAGAAAATTGTCTTATTGGAATGTTTTTATTTACTGAAAGGTAAAGGCCGCCACCTCGGCTATCTTCTTTATCATGAGGAAAGATTATTTTGTTAAATAAATATATCTTGTCAACTATTTTAACCAAGTTTCTTGTATTGCAATAAAGTCTGCAGAATTAAAATAATGAAGTTTCATGTATAGGCGCTTATTGAGAATACTTCGAGTATTCCACGAAATGAATGAGAACATGAAAAAATTACAATTATTATGATTATAAATTGACTTTTAAAGACTGATGCACCCAGTATAGAAGCTACGTCCCATCTGTTAGGAAATTTTATGTTCTCTTTCTGAATTTTACATTTTCAGTTATTTTTGACTGTTCTTCAGTAGAGTTACCATAATTAAATACACTATTCACAAATAAATAGGATTGAAATGAATGTCACTATTACTAGGGTTTGATGATTATTTTTGGAATCAACTACTTTTTCGAGTTTTCCTTCTAGCAGGGGATGATGAGAAACTTCTTGTTTAAAATTTTTTTCTTAGTTTCTTCGAAGTTTTGGAAAATAGTATTATGAATGACTTCTTGTTGGGTTTAAATAGCTAAGATATATATATATATATATATATTTGTCTACTGACTCTTTATAAATTTCGTAAGTATATATATATTGAGGTGACTAGATCGTTTATTTTAGCATGAGTAATTTTTGATGTTGATTTAGATTTTACATTTGTAGCAAAACTGATTTTAGAGCTTTTAAATTATCTTCTTCAATAAAAGATAGATGGTTTATTGGCTTAAATTTTAAAAACCGAGTTTCTTCACGAGATGAACATGAAGGATCATCTGAAGCGTGAGGTCCTTTGCAATTTACACAATATGGGACTTGAATTGAACAAACATCACTATTATGATGTGCGCCACAGAATCTGCATAAATCTGATTGTACTTTACATTTTTTGTTGCATGTGTAAATTTAAAACAAATTCCACATCGATGAACTTTATCCACAAAATCTTTACATTTACAATAAATAAAAACACTTTAATTTGAGATGGGATTTTATGTCCGTAGACTCTTACCAAGATAGTTTCTGAAAGCTCTGAAGATTCTTTTTTATTGAAACGTCGTATTTGAGATACAATAAAGCCGTTATTTTCAATTTCTAATGATAGACTTTCGTCCACTGATATGAACGGGATAATAAACTTCGTAGTGTATTGTTCAATTTGAATTTGGGGAATCACAGGAACATTTAATACGGTTTCGATTTTACAAATTTTGGTTGCAGTTTTATAATCATTTGTAGTGATAATTAGTTTTCCGTTTCTGGTATGTCTGACTTCTTCCATCCCATTCTTCTTGAAAATAACATTTAATAGTTCAGATTTTAATTTTGAAGCCTTCTTAGGAACAGAAACATAACCTGCTGTAGGAAACAAAAATATTATGAAATTTAAATTCCAGCTTCAGAAGCTAATTGTATACCTAGAGGTGCTGTAGTGTCTGTTCTGTAGAATAAAGCTCAACTCGAACAAATACAAACATTTATTTAAAAACTAACATTAATAGTATTATATATTAAAATTATAATTAATAGAAATTTAATTATGGCCCTAGACGGCCAACAGAACAAAACACCTAAGTAGTGCCAGCTGAACCTCCTCGTTCGCTGGTCCAAGGCAATCTCTCACCGCCGGAGCGGACCCCCACCTCTCCTCTATCCTAATGACTACAGCGCCATCATATGAAGAGAATGAGGAGTATCCTACCACTACACCCTTCCCGCAAGTTTTGGGTTTATGTTCCACATAAACACATAACTGAATTAAATAAGTTAGGATATACACATAAGAATAACACAGACTTAATGATATTTTTCAAACTATTAAAGATATATAAAACAATAAATAAATATGAACTTAGATTTAGAAAATAACTATACGTATATAGAGAAAAAAATATTTGCAAATGAATTACTTAAAATTCACAAGTATGCATAGAATAATCAATATTAATAATATGTATATAAAAAGATATAAAACGAAATTATAAAATAAATCTATCCACTATAAATATATATAAATTGAAATTATTGAAAATAAACAATATACCAGTAACATTAAAGTAAACTAACAATATACCAGTACAATTGACATAAACACACAAACAATATACCAAATGCAAATAAACCAAAATATTTCCACTGAAATGTATTTACATATAGAGAGTCTTTACACTAAGCACTAAATTCAGTTTTTATCTGAAAAAGTCCAGATAAAGCATCTGCATGAGGCATCTTAGCTCCTGTACAGTGTTTTGTAGTTATATCATATCTCTGAAGAGCAAACACCCACCTCTGAAGACGAGGTGATTGAGGTGACTTTTTGGTCAAGTATGGTAAGGGATTGTGGTCAGTATAAAATTCAATTTCTAAGCCAAAAATTATTGATTCAAACCATTTTAACGACCACACTATTTCTTCAGCCTCACGTTCAATTATAGACCAGGATTGTTGAGTTTTAGTCAATTTTTGACTAGCATATGAAACTGGATAAATCTTATCATTGGCACGCTGTGATAGGCAAGCACCAACTCCTACTTGAGAAGCATCAGAGTAAATTATGAAAGGCTTACCTAGTGATGGAGTGTGAAGTGAAGGTGCCGTAACCAGGGCTTGTTTTAGAGACATAAACACTGTGTCGTGCGCTTCAGTCCAGGGAATATTGTCAGGCACGCGTTTCTTAGTAAGCTCAGTTAATCGATACACTGATTCGGAGTATTTAGGAATGTACTCACGATAAAAGTGACACAAACCTAAAACACTTCGAAGATCTTTTTTGGTTGTTGGTCTTTTAAGTTGCTGTATAACTTGTACTTTTTCCGGATCAGGTTGATGTTCACCATAGCCAATAATATGTCCTAAGAACTTGATACGAGGCTTGGCAAAATCACACTTCTTTATATTGACAGTAAAGTTGAGCTCCTTTAACTTTCTTAAAATAATATTTTGATGCAACAAATGTTCTTCAAAATTATTTGAAAATATAGCTATATCGTCAATATAAGCACTTGAAAATTCCTTAAACGAAGATAACGCTCTATTCATTACCCTTTGAAATGTAGCGGCGGCATTTTTCAATCCGAACGGCATGACTTTGAAACGATATTGAGATCTATGGGTTTTGAATGAGGTGAAATCACGACTAGCTTCCTCTACTGGAATAGCTAAGTAGCCCTTCAGTAGATCCAATGTGGAAATAATATTAGCCTTTCCAATATAATGAATTAATTGCATTGAATCTTCCATAGGAAAATCATCCGTTTTTGTCACAGCATTAAGAGATCTGTAGTCGATACACATCCTAATTCCTCCATCCTTTTTGTTTATACATACCACCGTATGTGCTATATCAGCCGAGCTCTCCTCTATGAGATCTAATTACATTAATTCATTGATCTGGTCATATATTTGGAATTTAAGAGTATCTTGAATTCGGTAAACATAGGGTCTTTTACGTTCTTTCCCTTCTTCTAATATGATCTTATGTTCATCAACTTTGGCTATTTTTACATTTCCAGTAAACAAAGTCTTATAATTACGTTATAAATCCAAAATCTTTTCCCTATCATCTTTAGGTAAATGCTGCATACATACATTTTTCAGAGGATCCTCGGTATGTAATTTATTAGTAAGTCTTGGAGAAGCATGAATTTCACCAAATGCTTCGTCGTCTTCAAAGATAATTCCCACAGCGTTGACTGTTGGATAATATTTTCTGACCTTGTTTACATGGCAATGTCTAACATTTCCATCTGGAAGTTTAACTATATAGGAGTTAGGTGGGCAGTGTTCAATTACCTCACTAGGACCTGTCCACCTGGCATACAATTTGTTAGAAGAGTCCGGAATCAATAAAAAAACCTGATAACCCAACTTAAATTCCTTAGGAACAGTTCGGCGATTGAAGTAGTCGGTGTAGGCTTTTTGTTTTCCAGCAGCTATCAATGAGGCTTGTTCAACGGCTCTTTCAAATTTTACCTTCTGATCTTGTAAATAATCAACAACAGATTTACTCATATTTAATGGAATAGGGATTTTACCAGTCCAGCTTGATTTCAAAACACTTAAAGCTCCTCTTGCTTCTCTACCATAGAAAAGCTTGAAGGGGAAATGCCAGTAGTGAAATTAGGTACTTCTGTGTAAGCGAAGAGTACATAAGGAATATATTTATCCCAATTGCTGGGATCTGATCCTATGACATGATGAAGAGAGTTCTTCAGAACCTTATTATGTCTTTCAATGAATCCATTGCTGGCAGCATACGCTGGTACTGAAAATATGGGAGAGCATCCTAAACGATTAATAAATTCTTGCGTTAATTTAGAAGTAAAATTAGTCCCTTGATCACTGGCAATAATATTTGGAATACCAGTCCTCATAAAAATTTCTAATAACGCATCACAGGTTGTTTTTGCTGTTAGAGAACGTAAAGGAACAGCCTGTGGCCACCTCGAATGCTGATTCATCAGTACTAAAACACATTTGTGTTTACGTGCCAACGAAGGCTCAATCGGCCCGATAATATCCACGTTCACAGCTTCAAACGGCAGGTCTGGTCTAAGCACTGGAGAAATAGGAATTTTATCGGAAGACTTCTCAGGAGGCCGTAATTGGCATTCTTTACATGATTTGCAGAAATTTAAAATATCATTTGACAAATTCGGCCAGTAAAAACTATATCTAATTCTCTCTTTTGTTTTCTTTAATCCCATGTGACTTCCAAAAACAGAGGTATGAGCCAAATCCATAACTTTCTGACGGCGACATTTCGGTAAAATTAACTGATTTACAGTTTCATTACAAACTTTCTCTTTGTGGAATAAAATGCCATCTAATTCAAAATATTTACCCTTGCCACGTGATAAAGAAGATCTCACTTCATCCAAAGAGGCGCATTCTTGTTGTTCTTTTTTTAAATTTTAACGATTGACTCAATTTACAATTTGTTTCTGTTCCCAGCACTTGCACATCATCAGAAACACTCGGATTCGTGGCGTCATTTGAACGGAGTATCTGACCCATATTTTCGGCGGGTGGTGATTCAGCAATCTCCTTATGATATTCAACTTCTTGCGACGCCAAAACAAAGCAGGCGGCAGAGTCCTTGTTTTCTTCTAGCATTTCATTTTCCAATAAATAAAAAACTTTTGTTGGTATTATACATTGCCCTTGGATTTTATTTGTAACAGCTGCAATTATTTCGATGGGTTTCGAAAACATTTTATTTTCTGTTTTCAACGCTACTTGAAAGCCCATTAATTCAGCTTCTATCCTTTCGCCAAAAGCACAGATTAAAACAACTCTTCCTTTTTCTTTTTTCGATTCTGAAATGAAGTCATTATTTATGACTGGAAGTTGGCATCCAGAGTCTACGAGAGCCTTTACCGGGGTATTATCCACGTAAATATCCACATATTGAGGAGGATTTATTTCAATTTCCGTTCTCTTTTCTTTTAATAACTGGGAGAGAATTTCTGCTGTTAGAACATCGCTTTTCTTACTTGCTTTAAATCTTTTTGGACATTTTCTCGCAAAATGTGAATCTCCACAAATATAACATTTTTTCACAATACTTTTTTCAAAATTTTCTTCTTTCCGGAAATTTTTAAATTTTTGTTGTCTAACATACGGAGGGATTTGTTTTGACTCTGCTGAATATTTTTCTTCTTCTTGTTCGTTATAATTATATCTCTTGAAATATTCTTTGCGAGGAAATTCTTTCGGTTTGATACTAGCATTCATTCTGACATTTTCATAATCATCCAATTTACTTGTTATTTCTTCTGGAGTTTTAAAATTCGACCAAACATCAATAAAATGTTCTTTAATTTCTGAGGGAACTTTGCGTTTTATTTGATCGGTTATTATTAAATCACATAGTTCTTCAAATGTTCGTATCCCAAGTCCACTAATTCATTCGAAGAAATAATTTTTCAGTTCATAAGCAAAATCTCGCCAGTTTATTTCTGGTTTCTTATGGTGTTTCGTGAAGAACTGCCTAAATTTTTTTCTGGAGTTAGTTTATACCTTTTCAGAAGTAAACTCTTTAGTTTGTCGTAATCCTCGGTGACTTCTTCTTCTTCTCTTGCTATAATTTGCACAACGTCATATGGCAATAATCCGATTAAATGCGCAACCCAAAGTTCTTTTTTGATTTCAATTCTCTTGGCTTGTCTTTCGAAGAGGACAAGATATAATCTTATATCATTTGTTTTGGGATCAAACATATGTAAAATATTATTTAAATCTAATTTCGCATTAAAATGAAAATCATTACCAGTATCTCGTAAGTTATCTTCTCCTGTTCGTTCCTTTCCCATTAAACTTAGTTTTTGAAGCTCAAACTCCATTTCTTGTTTTCGTTTTTCTATTTCCATATTCCATTTTCGTTCTTAGATTTCTTGCAATCTTTTTCGTTCTTCCATTTCTTTCAATATTTTTCGTTCTTCAATTTCTTGCAATCTTCTTCGTTCTTCAATTTCCTTTCTTTTTCGCTCTTCAATTTCTTCATTTCTTTTTCGTTCTTCAATCAACGAATTTAAGAATTCTTTAATGAAATATTCGTCGTAATTCTCGCTTTCTGTTATCAATTTTTTTAGTTCGTAAAGTTTTAAATTCGCAGCATTCTGAATGCCTAATTCTACCGCAATAGTTCGTAAATATTCTTTTTTTCCTTTTGCGAGAAAAGTTATCTCAATTTCTTGTGAAATACAAACAGTCAAATAAACAAATTCACAGTTCCGTTTCTGATTATGTCAGAAACGTCAGCTCGTATTCCTGTCGGGTGCGACAGTGTAGTGTCTGTTCTGTATAATAAAGCTCAACTCGAACAAATACAAACATTTATTTAAAAATTAACATTAATAGTATTATATATTAAAATTATAATTAATAGAAATTTAATTATGGCCCTACACGGCCAACAGAACAAACACCTAAAGAGCGCCAGCTGAACCTCCTCGTTCGCTGGTCCAAGGCAATCTCTCCCCGCCGGAGCGTACCCCCTCCTCTCCTCTCTCCTAATGACTACAGCGCCATCATATGAAGAGAATGAGGAGTATCCTAACACTACTGGTGCATTATCATCATAGTCTAATATAGAGTTCTATGCATGTTTTGGTATGTGATATTCACACTCAATAACTGGTATATCGTTTTGTATGTCTGTCATTTTGAATTTAACATTATTTTGTACGTACTTGAGGAAATAAATTAATGGAACTACAAACTTAAATAAAATTTCCTACAATATTTCCTGGAATTCCTACAAACTTAAATAAAAGAAAATAAATTGCTTGAGTTCTCAAAGCTAATAAAGTTCAAATTAGTATGTACGTTCCGGTAGGAATCTGCAATTTTTTCTCCCAATATTAAATCAACCAGTCTTCTCTTGTCAAAAATCATCATCAATTCGAGGCGGAAAAATTAAAGCAATGATGGAACCTGTTACGAAGAACTATATTTATATAGAAAGAATATTTCTGAAAATATCGAGAAATGTTGAAATTTAATAACTACGCAATCCACATTGTCAAATTAGAAATAATGACTTAGACCAGTGTAGGGTAGCAGGAAACAGCATTATGAGATTTATTTACGAAAAAAAATAAAATTTACTATAATAAAATGCACACCTGGAATAATTTTAGGGTTCATTTTATACTAAATATATTCAATTATTTTTTAAAAGGAATTTTGCAGAAAGAAATTCTGAATTAAGGGAAATCTGAAGAAAGAAATTCAGAATGAAAGGAATTCTGGATTAAATATTTATATTAGAAATTAAACAAGCAAGATATATTTTGGTTCTAATAAATGAATATTTTCTAATATGCAACAACAAATTTCTCTAATATATTCTCGTACATAAGAAACAGTAAAATAACCTTTTTCTACGTATTAAAATATATTTTAAGTTTACAGAAAGCTTCATAAATGCTTTTAACAATTTTTACAAAATTTAAATATTTTTATGCATTTCTACATTTTGAGAAAGTGGTTTCTTACTTCTTTTCAATGTTAAAAAATCAATTTAGCACTTTTTAATTTAACAGGAAGTTATTAATAAGAAAAAGTAATGCAAGGAATATTTTATTTGATTAAATTTAAACTTAAAAATTTTCCAAAGTCATTTTGGCAAAAAATACATGCTAATAAACAAAATAAAAGATTTTTTTATATAAATGCATCGTATGCAGTTACTAATTTTAAATCAGCTTAAATCTTTAACGGTTAACATGAATAATTAATGAGAATATCCATAAACTATTAGGAAAATAAAGTTTTATTTGTTTATTTTATAAATATTTACTTTAAATGAATTTTATAAGTTCAAAATATATCTATTAAACAATGTTTATAAAAAATTATGTGAAATTTAAGAATTATTTTTACTTTGATCGCCAAAATTTCTATTATTCATGAACTTTACATATTTGGTGCTTTATAAGTTCAAAATTAATAGGTAACAGTAAAATAGTTAAAATCTGATATTAGAATCATTACGTTGAAAGCTAGAATACAAGCCTCAAACTCTATTTAAAGATTATTAACAATCTATATGAACATATTAGAGATGATTCTCGTCAAAAAAATAATAAACTTGTAATGCCCAATTATGATAGTTTATAAACTGGTTACTAAAATTTTTTTTAATTTCATTGAAGCGTGAGTTTGCCTATAAAAGTGCTTATAAAGTTTTCTGCCAAAATTAGTGTTTATTTTTTCATTACTATTATATTGAAAATCAATTTATAAGCTGTAGCGAAATTACAAATTTAATCAAGAACATATTTGACAGTATAAGGATAATTATTCATTCAGAGACTCAATGCATTGTTGTGAGGACAGTGTATTTAAACCTAAAAAAGAGAGTAAGGATTCAAACTTTTATGTTTGTCATAAAATTAATAAACTCTTTTTCAGGTATAAATTTAAATATTATTATTCAATTATTAATTAGTTTTGAAATAATTAATTGATAGCGTAATTATTTTTATAATTAAATAAAGATTATTGCTTTAATTTTATCAACTGATTAACGATGAAAGAATTTTTTTATTGAAAAGATGCTCTTAATTTCACTTCAGTAGACAATAATCTGGCATGTTTCTGGCATAGAATGTGTATTTAAAGTAAATTTCTTATTTTATTCAATCAATATTACATATAAATTATTATTAAATTATAAATATTTTATTATTAACAAATGGTAGCAGAGGAGAGGAATGAGATTTTTCGCAAGAGTTTTTGATGACCTGCAACAAATTAAATCATAATTGATTCTTGAATCTTATGTATAATATATTAAAACATAAAATAAATTATTAATTTAAATATATGTTAAACCAAAGATTAAAATGAAAAATTTTTAGAAAACTATTTTTAATCATTTTAAATAAAATGCTGATGGGTTAAATAATGCATTCCACATACGTTGGAAGCATACTTTTTTCAGAAGTAATTGAAAAAGTAACTGGAGAAGACTTTTGTTCTTTATTAAGGCTAAAAAATAGAAAGAGTTTATTATAAGATTTTCAGTATATGAAGCTCTTTTTGAACAAAAAATATGCAATATGGATATTTTGAATTATTTATATTGGAATTAATCTTTTACAATCTCCAACAGAATGTTGATAGTTTTTTCTACGTTAAATTCTTACCCAACAATAAATTTTTCAATATCATCAGCACAGAAAAAAAAATTTCAAAATTACGCTGCAAAAAGTAAATAACACTAAATAATGTTTTTTTTTTTTTTTTTGAAAAAATATTCTCATATAAAAGTTTTGTTAATAATCTTAACATTATTAAAAATAATTCTCTAAATATTTCTACAAATATATTCTAAAATGAAAAAACATTTTTCAGAAAATGGAAAAAAATAATCTTTATTACTGAAACTTTAACTTTCAACTGCAAAATTGAACAGAATTTTTGACTTTGTGTTGTGTTTAAAAATGAAAATCTAAATTTTCTTCATTAAATTTAAGAGAAGTCTTAAAGCTCAGTAATATTTATTGACATTGCCTTTGAAAAAAAGCTATTTTGAGTGGTTTACAAATTCAATGATGAAAATACTCTTAAGATAGTTTGATGTAATTATTTTGTATGAGACTTATTTTTATATTATCCACTAACATTAATGTAACTAAAATATAAATAATTAATTTTAATAAATAGGAATAACAAGTGATTACATTTCTATTCTAGTTTTGTATAAGTAAATTGCCTTAATTTTGAATAAACATTAGAAAAGAACCAAATGGAAATCACATTTATGTATTAGAGATTTAAACATTAATATTTTTTTCTGTAACATAAATTCATTGATGCACTTTTTGCCTATAGCATGTTTGATTTTCCTAGAGTTCTTCCACAATAGAATACAAGAAATGAGTGAGACTGATGTTGTGTATTGTCTAAAATACCTATCAATACATAAATTAATAAAAATAACAGAAACTAAAGAAGCAAAAACGATAAAAAAATTTAAAATAAATGGTAGTTTTATAAATAAGAATTCTCAGCTAAATTATTGTAAATTACAAATCAGCATTTACATATCTAGTACATTCTTGTAAATGCACTGGCATACTTCGGTGCGTGTTAATCTTTACAATCAGGTTGTAGCAGAGAGCAAGAAGTCGACTATCAGTACGTTGTCCTGCTTCCTCAACCTTAAATCCAAATATCTTTGATCATAAGCCTTTAGTAAACTTGATGGATTTTCTGCTAAGTTTGAAATCGAGTTAACTACCCTCCAATAGCTAAAATGACGATTTAGCCAACCAGATTACCGGGGGCATACCTTCCATAATGCCACCTTTAGTGCTATTTTTATTGTATGCTTATCTCCTTCATTTAAAGAATCTGTTTTCTTATAGAAGTTTACAGCTTCAATATATCAATATATGAACAATCCTAAATAATTTTTAAACTGATAACATATTTTAAAAATTATGTTAAAGCAGAAAAATGTTATATATATATATATATATATATATATATATATATATATATATATATATATATATATATATATATATATATATATATATAATCACAAAAAATTATTAGTTTATTAGTATCGTCGACTACAGCATAACTTTTTTGTTTTCAGAAATAATCATGAATTGACATAAACAAATGAATATGTAATGATTTTTTGATAGAAGTATGGTATTGAAATAAATTGTTTGTCAACAAAAATGAAAAAGTAACATTTTGGTTTGCAAGTAGATAGTTTATTAGAAATAATTTTTCAATTTGAAAACACATTATCTTCAAAGTCTTTAGATTAATCGAAAAATAACTATCAGCAATGACTATAATTAATAGAAAAAATGCGATATTTGAAGTATTTACTATATACATTGGTTTTAAAATTACAAAGCATGATATTTGAAATTGCTCAAAGTAGTCTTCTAAATATTTCATTTTTATTTTCTGCAATGATAAATTCCTAATGTCTAATATCCCATGTCTAACTGCTTAACCGCATATCAAGCACAAAAGCAGCTAAAGAAGGATAAGTCAGGAAAATAAGGTAAATAGAAATACAAAATTATGAATTGAAATATAAAGAAATTAGATTTAAATCAAAATATGAGAATATAATAAGAAGCATAGGGATTACGCCTTCCTCAGAAGGAATATGGTTATCTATGCAAAAATAATACAAACACTCTTCGCTGACATGCAAAGAATATATATCTAAGAAATTCGTGTAATTTCCCCGAAGAGAGTCAGTAATACAAAAATTCAAGTATCCAAATTATAGAGCTGAAAATATTATTAAATATCACATTAAAATATATATTTGGCATTTAAATTGTTAATTTGATTGATTTTACATTTTGTCTCTTAAATGTTTGTTATAATTTTATACATATATATAATTTGAATACTTTAAATTTTGAATTGCAGACATTTTTCGGTGGAATTGCACGAGTTTCTTAAATCTTTACTCGTTGCTTGTCAGAATGTCCTTTTGCATAGTTCATCATATCCTCCCTGAAGAAGACATGCTCCCTATGTTTCTTATTTTTTCATATTTTAATTTATATCTAATTTCCTTATATTTCTTTATTTTCATTCCTTGGACTTTCTGATAAATAAGAAGATATACCTCCAAGAGATAAAGCATATATATATATATATATATATATATATATATATATATATATAAATATATATATATAGAAAAATTCTCAAGGTTAGAGTAATTTTTCATTAAAAATGTTTTAATTTAAATGTTCACACAACATTAAATTGTAATCTAAAATATAGTTTTTCTTCAAAAAATATATTGCTTTTTTCCAAAAAGTGATATAAAAAGAAACTATCAACTTTCTGATGGATGGAATAAATCAGTTCCAGAATCGTGTGAAATTTAAATTTATATATTCTAGATATAGGAATTTATTACATCATTTATATTTTACTTCACGTCAGCGCTGTTTATTAAAACAGTGCAAAAGTATTCCGATTTTTAAGAAAGGCCTTCGACTTAATGATCCGTGCATTTTACCACTCAGCGCGGGTGACATCATAAAATATCCATAACTTTACATGGCTAAGTAAATTTAAGTATTTTAAGTTTAATTCTCTTGAATTTGTTTTCAAAGTGTTTAACTCAAAGTGCAAATATAAAAATTATTGTAAGGTAATAAAGTTAATAGGCTTAATCTATTGTAAAAATGAAAAACATTATTATTTCAAGATTCATTATTTATTATTAGTTTTTAATTTATATATCAATCTATCTCTCTCTCTCTCTCAGTATATATATATATATATATATATATATATATATATATATATATATATATATATATATATATATATATATATATATATATATATATATATATATATATATATATATATATATATATATATATATATATATATATATGTATATATATTTATATATATAGATATATATATATATAATATATATATATATACATATATATATCTATACATAAGTATATATATATATATATATATATATATATATATATATATACTTTTACTAATTATTATAGCATATTAGTATATAAAATGTCTTATTTTTTAACTGTAAAAACATCAGCTATTATAAACCTATACGTTTTCATCTTTGAAGAGACATGGGTAATCATTAATTTTAATTGAAAAACATCTAAACTATTTAGGAAAATTCTAAATTAAAGTACTAAACATTATGAAATCTAATAACTTTTAAAATATACAAAAAATATTTTATCAACATCAATTGCTCTGTATTAGTTTATTGAAATAATGCAAAAATATTATACTGCTTATTAGAATAACACAGCAAATATTGTTTTGCACATTGTTCATTTTAGTCCAATATTTTTCACCATCTTTCTGGTAACAGCACGATTTCACATTCATAAAGTGGTTGGTTTTTACTAGCAAAAAGCTGATTCAGGTAGCAAAAACGAAATTACTTTCCGAACAACCCGATATATATATTTAAAGAATGCATAAGTATGGGAAGTAGCATGTTTCTTCTAGGCTAGGACACAGAAGAACAATATGTTGTATTGAACCAAATATAGTTAATGAACAACATGCTTCTAAACTTATCATGTATGCATTTGAAATGGTAATATTAACAGATTTAATGAATAGCTTGGTCTCTTATAAAATGGAACAAAATGTAAATTGTTATTTGTTCATAAACATATAGACAAAATTGTTTTGAATAGTTTGAATTGACAATGGGGTACCACTTGCCTTCTCAAGATAGTATTTAAATGATTTAATTTTTGATGTATAGATTGACAAATAATAATTATTTAAGCTATATCATCATCTATATCAGATAAAGCTTTATAATTTGAATTATTTAATTTGAAACTGTTATGAGGTTTCGTGAACTTTTAAAGATCGCAAAATCCATATGTATAATTGGAATATAAAGCACCATGATGCTCCCAAAACTGATTTTTTTATCCTTCTAACAATTGACACAATCCAAATATCAGTTCATACAAATTATGCTGTTAAACATCAAAATTACTCAAGAGAAATATTCTGTATGTTTCATTGATTTATAACCTCATGTTACAAAGGTAATAATGTCGTCCACTGTTTGTTTCTTATCAAAAAAGTTTTTTTCTGCGCCACGAAGTGTAATTTTCAACTTTTTAAATTATATTTTTAAAATTTGCTAACAAAATACTTGTATCGTATTAAATCGTTATTAATACTGATCCTGATAATGACAAATAGTTTTTATTATATATGTATGTAATGTATTAAGTTGTTATGTCGCTTGTCTTCGTGAATTTAAAAAAAAATGTTGAATAGGCAGATTTTCAAAAGAATAGCTTTTATTTGTACATGAACATTTCTTCCAATGACAACCAATTTTAGCATTTGTAGCACGTCTGCTCGATAGGAGAGTTCACCCCGAAAAACTCTAGAGAGAACTTAGCCCCCTCAGAAGGCTACAGAATACTGTTCACTTATTGGTTGAGAATTGTGGAGTGAGTCGGTCAGTTAGACATTCCTAAACCAAATTTGGAAATGCACAGTTGCTAAAAGGGGTTACATATAAATAAAAAGGTACAAATTAATGGATATGAAAAATTAATAGATGTATGTATATAATAAAAGTTATTTGTCATTATTAAATCTATTCACCATATGTTTGAAAAAATTATTATACTCTGTGGTTCCCAGTTTGTAAACATTTAGTTTACAACTAAACATCCTATCTGATAATCTACTCCAGATTCCTACATGAGAGCAAAATTTTTATTATACCGTATATTTTCAACCATTCTGGTACTTTTGGCCATGAGCAGGCTGACATTTTTATTCATGAGGGTATTTAGATGATTATGCCAAATTGCTCAGGACAGTCTAACAATTCCATAAATCTATTTTTATAAAACAAATAATGAAAATTTATAATTCTTCTTGTCTACTTCAAAGGATAAATATGAAGAACTGGGGTGAGGCAGATAAAGAGAACATAACAGGCAAGCCTTTCCGAGGTGTTACAGCTTTATTCATCTTTGAACAGGTCTCGATGAGTCAAATTTTCTGCAGATTTATGACCATCCTGATTGATCATAAGCATCTAAATCGCCGTTGTCCACTCCATGGATTTGACTCCGAGACAGCTAAATACGAGCCAGTGATAAAATTTCTGAGGAAATGATTTCAGTCTTTCTTTTAAATTTTGTGTCTTCTTTCAATGAATATGTCTTTTATTCTTCTTAATTGCATATTTTTGCATTTATCACCAAGAAAAATACACACACACAAAAAATATATAATTATATATAATATAAAATTTATATTACAGTAACTTCGATCATGAGTATACTTATTCAGATAATAGAAAGAGAGTAGATATGCCAAAACAATTTTTTTATTCAATATAATTTTGTAATGTTTGTCTGTAAGCTTAATTAAGTTATTCTGGTAAATTATTTTTATACATTTCAGGCAGTCTATTTCTATATATCGGAACTGCTGAAGGCTCTTTTTTGAATCATTAACATATTATGAAACTCAGAACCCATACTGTTATTTTCTAGAATACTTAGAATTTTGTCATTATATTAAGACCGCTTAAAATTCACTATATTTTCAATTATAAATATCCCTAAATCTTTTAAGTTAGATGATACTGATTTGAAATTTTCTTTTAGCTTAAATTAAGATAGATAAAACAGGAAGTAGAGAAAATGATATTGTCACCTATTATATATAAGTGTACATTATCGTTTTTTAAACAACATAAATATGTTGCACAAATTTGCAGCTTACAAAAATTTGATAAAAAGCTTTATGAACAAATAAAAATAGTTTGATTTAAAAGTATAACGGAGTAAAGTTCTGGTAACAAATATAGAGAGTATTTTAATGCAAAATAGGCTTTATATGAAATGCGTCAAATAAAGTAACATATATATATAGATGCTAGGAATTTCAGCTTTCAACAGCTTTTGAATCGGAGAGAGAAACCCTGATTTAATTTTTTTATAACACTTAAATTTAAATATATGAGCTTTTCACTAATAAATTTCCTTTTTAACTAATTCAACAATAAACCCTGAAAACTTTAGTTATCTAGGAATAGTTAAGGCCATAAGTTTATATTTCAGTGTTCTTTAAACTATTCTAATACAGAAATTTCATAAACTGAGTTTCTTGCACTTATTTTGGAATTCATATTTTTCATCATTATAAACATTTAATATGCATTCACTATTCACCAAAGATGGATTCATAAAGAAATATTTATCACTATAATTATTGTTATTAAAAGACTGAATTAATTATAGCTCTGGTTTTAAAATAAGTTTTAAATCAAAAGTTTCATTACTTTAATATTAACTCTACTATAAAAATTACTTAGCATTTACTGTTAATACCTTTGAAAGAATCTCATCACTATAAGAACAATACAAAATTAGAACCCTCTTACACATCTATATATTGTTTTCAATATCAACTAATAATTGTATTTTGATTGCTGAAAAAATGCTGAGACTGATACAAAATTTTCAAACGATATGCATTCAAAATATTAAATAAATGTGATTTTTATTACATTTTTATTACAATCATAAATGACCTCAATAAAAAAAAGTTAAAAAAATTATAAAGTTTTAGAAAATTTTTGTATATGTGTTGAATGTGAAATTAATATAAACAATGCTGATTTAAGAAAACTTTTTTAAAATACATAATTAATATTGGAATATATATTTGCTGTAGGATATTTGAGAACGCAATTAATTGAAATTTGTAAAACATTAATTTGACAATATTTTTAATGTTCAAATACCTCTTAGAATTCTATTTATTTAATCAATTGAACATATATACTATATTGAACTTATATAGGAATTATCAATTGAACTTATATGTGATCAGTGGATAATATTTGTAAAGATTTTTTAAGATAACACTAAAGAACAAATTTAGTCTGATTTACAGCTTTAGAAATTTGTTTATTTTTCAAACACAATTTAAATCAATGAAGAGAATTTTTTAAAAGGATCATCTCCAAAAATCTTTTGCGTCAAAATAAATGCAGTTTTTCTGATAACAGCTGTAAAAGAACGTTAAAAAGTTAATATGGTTGAAATAAGATAAAGTTAAAGAATTGATTTAAAAATAGGAAGTTGCATGATTATAATCCAGAACTTCATCAAAATGGAGAAATCGGTGGATGTGCGTAAAGTGGAATAAAATTCTATAAGATTTGAAGCATTGAAGAAGATTATCAATAACATAAATAGGAAACTAAGCAAATAATTGTCCAGAAAAGAAATGCTTGATTGAGATACTAAGTTTATGTCAAAGAGAAAGACATCGGTTAGAATTAAGTTGAAAAAAATAAAGAGGAAAATCTATTCTCTTAAAAATTAAAATATAATTTCCAATATTTTATAATTTATCCCATATCACCGTCATTTCATAAACGCTATTAAAAAATTATCCATTAGTAAAATTAAATAAATATACCTTAAATATCAGTAGAAAAATAATACTTGTGTATCTAATTGTTGTTACATCAAATCTTTGATTCTTTCTTTGATAGGGAAAAAAATTAATGAAAAATGTTCAGTAATGCGCAAACTTTTTACTGTTAAAAACATTTTGCAATAAAAAAAGGCCATGAAATAAAATTCAATTTATCTGTCAGGATTAAAATACGGAAAACATAAAATTAATTTAGGGTTCGCATTATAGATCAATTATTATACCTAGAGTTAACTTAATATAAAAAATATAGTTTTTAAGCGAGTTTAAAAACAAATGAGTTATATCATTTTAAAACAGTATTTCTATTTATATATATATATATATATATATATATATATATATATATATATATATATATATATATATATATATATATATATATATATATATATATATATAACATTAACATAAATTTAGTTGTAGCATACATTTAACTTTTATTTAGATGATATTTTAAAAGATCAAATTCTTCAGCAAATATTTACAAATTTATATAATTATTGGATATTTACTGCATAGATCGATTTATTATTATCATAAATTTTGCCATTTAACAAAATGTAGAGATTAATCATTTACCTAGTCATTATGACTTTTGACTAAGCTTCATTGGAAAATATTTTAATCATATTTAATTAAAAATCATTGAGATGGAAAAGTTTACGTTTAGTTTATTCATTAATAATATTTGATTAATATTCTTTAGTATTGTGAAGACATGAAAATACGTTTACATATTATCATTCATTTATAACTTCGATGAAGAAATAATTAAAATTAAAAATGTTTAATTTTTTTAAATGTGTGTGATAGATTTATCGAAGTTTAATATACGTTAATAAAACCCGTTAATTTTGTTTACATTGTTAAAATGGTAGTTAATAGTATAAAATGGATAAAAACAGCAGGACATAAAATCTAATTAAATTTCGAGAATCTTAAATAAAATTTTAAATGCTGACAATTAAACTACATGACAAGAATTAGATACCATGTAGTATAATTAGGGACATGTTAAAAAATAAAAATTCACGCACTTAAATTTTAAATGAATGTTGTAAAGACTTAATGTTTTCCCATGAATTTAATGACAGTGAATTGAAAGTTGTAACTTTAATCAAATTAACATCATATATATATATATATATATATAAACATATATATATATATATATATATATATATATATATATATATATATATATATATATATATATATATATATATATATATATATATATATATATATATATATATATATATATATATATATATATATATATATATATATATATATATATATATATATATATATATATATATATATATATATATATATATATAAATGTATATATATGTATGTATGTATTAACAATATTTGTGATTAAACCACAGTTACTTCAGAATCTTTTTTCCGTTGCATAATAGAATAATTTTACTTTGATAATATATTGCAGATTTTTATAAAAAAAAATATTATTACAATTTTAAAGTGCTTCAGTTTCCTTTAGGAATACTTTTTTTTTTAACTTTGTATAGATTATATATATTTATTAGGTTTCTGGAAAGAGTTTTTATAACTTAAGAGCTTGTTTTGAAAAGCCTTAACTGACAATGATATCTTTACAATCATTTCAAGTGTCATATTAAACATAAATATATTCTCAAACTAATACAGTCAATTTTTCTATTTAATAAAGAAAAGTGACCTGAAAAATCCTTTTAAAATGTAATAGTAATAAATAAAAATCATTGTTTAAGTCAAAATGTACAACATTAAGATTATTCAGTACGGAATACACTGTCAAGTCATAGGAAATTTTGCTCATTATTAGTTGGAAATGTGTGACACAGATATAATCTTGAAAGGTAGTTGTGGTCTTGACATTGGTCTGGAAAATATTTTTAAGAATAATTACAAAAAAATATATGAGGAGACAGAAATACGAATGATACAATGTTCTGTTTTAATAATTAATGCTTTCGTATTCAACGTTTTACGTGTATTTTGTAGAATAACATGTTTTTTTGCGTGAGTTATGGTGTATTAATTTTTGTTGCAATTTATTTTAAGCTTCTAAGGCTGGTGACTGAAAATATTGTCATATATTGTTCTAAATTTTAAATATTGAAGTTTTAGTGTATTAAATTATAAATGTAATAATAAATAGAATATTCTAACTAAACATATTTTTACGATTCTAACTTACATATATTTATTCACTGCTAATGTTAAAATAATTCAATTTTGTTTTAAAAATTCTGTAATTGTATACATTTTTCAAGAGACAAAACATGCAAAATGTATTTAATAAGAAACATGAAGTATATATATATATATATATATATATATATATATATATATATATATATATATATATACAAAAATGCAAACAAACAGATATATTTGCTTCTTTCTCAAACAACTTCTACATTAGCAAGTGTAAAGTAAAGAATCTTTTTCTGAAAAACATAATTTTTCTTGAATTGTTATTTTCTTTCTTCACATTTTGGCAGGGAAGCCTGAACTTTGGCTCTGCCTTCTCATATCATTTAGAACGCAAACTAATGTCCCTAAAGAAAAGCTAGTCTTGGGATGTAAGTAATGTATTTCTTTTTCAAAACTAAGACATTTGTCACTTTCCAACAACTTACTTTCCACACACTTGTATTTATAAAGGGGATCTTTTATTAACGTTCGTCTCAAGATCTGGATGTAATTCAAGTTTTAATGTTTGTTATTCTCTTACTTCCGTATTTTTCAGAGTGAATTATTTTAAAATGCACATAAAACAAATGTAGCAGGCAGCACACATTTCGTAATATAAAGTGTATTTTGCTCGGTAAAATGATCTCAATTTAAGTCTAAATGAATAGACAAAATTAGGAGTTGGGAAACTGGTTTTGTTCATGTCGGTATACTTCTACACAAAGTTAAATATTTATTTTATGTATTATATCTGAAATATAAATTTTAAATTTTGTATCCCTTTATAATATTACTAGGTGCAATATTCATTTATGTATGCATATATACACACACACACGCACACACACACACACACATATATATATATATATATATGTATGTATGTATATGTATATATATATATATATATATATATATATATATATATATATATATGTATGTATGTATATGTATATATTGCGATGCTGAAACTTGTGCTCGTAAATGAATAATTGAATATAATAAATATAAATGCAAAATGTTAACATGCACTGGACAAAAGCAATGAATAACATATAATATTTTTTAATTATAATTTTCTTGCATATTCTTTCTTGCATATTTTAAAGGAAAATATTTTTTTTTTTAATTTTATGTGAATTGTATATAATTTAAATTTCTGTGTGTGTGCACACATCTCAAACAACACTTTAACATTTAGCTTATAAATAATTCATTGTAAATCAAGCAATATTACTACGAGATTTTAAGGCAATTTGAAATATAAAACTCAATTCTAAAAATTTTTAAAATATGCTTCAATAAAAATATCTTTATTAGACATGAATTTTATTTCTGAGATCAATAGTTTATAAAATAAATAGAGTGGATTTTAAATCATCATGAAATGCAAAAAATTATGTCATTTTACATTATATTTGGATATTGAGTTATCTTTTGGTTTTTTGCTCAACGATCATTTTTTGCACACGAAGGCTAATTAGACCGGGACCTACGATTTAAAGTAGATTCCGAACCACTACAAACACCCATGACCAAGGTGGGATTCGTATCCGCTAAATGTTGAACCAAAGGCTAGAGCGCTCCCCATTTGTCTGCCAGCTCGGCGAGTTCAACGTTTGGATAAATATTTCTAGAATCATGTTTGTATATTTAAGGTTTAGATTAAAAATTCTTACTTTGAGTTATACAATTCAGAACCTCTACATATCTAACAGAAAATGATATTCACATATGTCTACTCTTAAGAGTATAATATTTTCTCTCTTTTTATTTTTAATTATTTAGAGTTACTTAATTCTTTTATATTTCTCAGTTTTGAAAAAAATCACTCATTGCTTTATCTCTATACTTTGCTAATGATTTGCATGAAATATAATTTTTCAAAGTCATTCAAAATAAATGGATATTTTTTTATAAAATCAAACCTATCTTATAGTTCAGGTTTTTATCTTACCTTTTAATACTATACCACGATAAAATTTCAGCCTTATATGAAAATAAATATTGATATTTATTTATGAATCTTAGTATATAATTTGGCATTTTCAATGTCTTGAACTTTTGTTTCACAATTTTTCTTAGATATTCATTAAAGGTTTCACATTTCTGTAAAAATGTGTCTTAAAATTGCATATTCATTTTCAAAAATTATTTTACTCTGAATAATCAGTTTTAAGTTTTCTTTAGTGTATTAGTTTAACTTTTGAGTGTTATTGATAATATATTGAATTATTATCTTCAAATATGTACTAATTTTTTCTTAAATTGGCCATAGTAATTGCAACTATTCGAAATTTTGTATAATAATTTAAGATTTTACAATGAATATATTATATATATTTGAAATATCATTTAATAAATTTATACTCAACATGTTAGATACTGAATTTCAATATTTTAAAGAAATGCTAAAATCTATAACAACATATATCTCAAGAAAAGGTATTATTTACTAAATAAACCATTTATTTAAAAAAAATTATTTTAAAAAAATTTTTAAAGAAAATTATTTTGAAATTTTGAAAATTACGAGGCTATTGTTTTAAATAAGAATTTATTTAAGTTTTATTAAGTAAGTTTCATTTTTATTAAGTTTATTTGTAAGAAGAGCCTATTTACAAATATTTCTTACTTGAAGGTTACTGTAACCAAAACTTATATTCTCGAAATTGAAAAAAAGTTATATTTTAGTTGAGATATATGAATTTTTAAAAATTATCACAATTTATCTTTTATTCAGTTTCCGGATAAAATATATATGAAAAGATATCGGTAGAATAAATCATTCCAAAATTGATCATAAAAATCATTGTACACTATTTCATTTGAAATATTTGGCAATGTATTACAAGAAAAATCTAAAATCAGTAAAAATGAGGTAAAATCACCATTTCACCTGAGACTGAGGTCATTTTCTCTTATTTTTTTATCTCAATTTCTACTTATTTTACTCAAATATATTCTCTTATTTCTTATATTACACTAGTATTTTAGTTCATTTTGAATATATTTAAAAATAATTCTCAGTAAAAGAAATGTTCGTTAACCAATGATACTTAATAAGATAGGAACAACCGCATTTCGAAAAGATATTGAAGACATTTAAAGTCATCCAAAAGGTAAAAGCGCTATTGTATAATATTATTCCTTTGTATTTTAATAATAATCTTCCGAGATAATTCATTTTATTTATTAATTTATTGTTAATTATTCGAGGAAATGAAATTAAAATATTTTGTTTATTTCTGAAATTCTTTGCCAAAGAGAATTAGAATAAAAAATAATTTTTAATTTTCCTTCTCAGAGTTATATGAAAAAATACATATTATCCATTTTTACACTCATGATTACTATTTTATAGTTATTTATCGATTGTAGTAAATTTATTTTACTTTTTATATTCCTCAAAAGGAATCGAAATAAAAATATGGTAAAAAGTATTGATTGTTATTTTAAATATTCTTATTAATATGTATTGTATTACATAATTTCAGTTTATTAATTAGAGTTTAATTATTTATGTTCAGTGTATATAAAATATAAACTTCTTGGTATTTTATATGATAAAATAAGCAAACATATGAGTAAAAATAGCTAAAAGGGGCATGAATATTTAACTATTGAAAATTAATTACGCATTAACCAATATCATAATTAAAAACATTTATATTAGACACATATATTTTAAGAATGCTATGCTAATATTTTAACAGTTTGTGCATTTTCATTTTAAACATTTCCTAAGAAATATTACACTATATCTAATGATTTATTTATGTGTTTTATTTTAAATGCTTAATATTTATATTTGAAACTTAGCCTTTTTAAAAATACGATTCAATAATTCGACAGTGAAACTACTTTTCACTTATAAACTTACATATGAAATGTTTCCAGCAAATGTATGCAGTTGTGTTTGAAAAATGGAATCAATGAATATTAAATAATGGAAATTATGATTAAGCTCACTTGTTGTCAATCTAAATAATTGTCGTTAATAAGAAATTATGCTCATGTACTAATTTCCATCGCAAAAACATGTGGGATGAAAAAAAATAAAGTATAACAAATTTATATTAAACATTTTTTAAGAAGTTAAATCTACATTATTAAAACTTCTAAGTATTTTATTCATATTTTCTTCATTTATATTTCATATAGTTTATATTTGATGAACACACACATATGATACATTTCCCCATCTACGTTTATCACAAACTTTATTTCTTAGCAATAATTGATTAAAATTAACTTTCATTTACATTTTGAATGCAAAATAATCGTTTATTCAAATGTATTACAGAAATATTTTGTACCTTTCCCTATGTTTAGGAAATAAAAATTATGTTGGTAATGGAAAAATAGAAATATTAAACTACTTTCATAATAGAATACTGATTTAATTAAATATATCAAAAAATCATAATGAAATGCAAACTTAGTCGCATAGTCTATTTTATCTGGTTAACAATTTCAATCAATGCAAGCTATTTTATAAAACACATATGATTATTGCTTGACACTTACGCATAGAAATATTTTTTAATTCAATAAATGATTAAAATAAAGCATTTTCTCTCAATATTTGTTAAAAAGATAAATAAACACTTATCCTTCAATTAATTTTATAAAATATTACATAGGTGACAATTTTAAGTGATTATGATAAAATATAAGACTTTTTACGTTTAAAATAATGAAAATGTAATTCATTGAATGATGTATATTTTACTCATTTCTAATGAATTTGATATTCTCAAATTAAACGTTAGTTGCAAATATCTTTAAACTTAAAATCTAATCTATATAAATAGATAAAAGCAAATAATTTAAGAAAATTTTATAACTGAATTTTTAATATTAATATAATCAAAATGATGTTGAACTATCATTTCATTTTGCTTAATCGAAGACTATTTTTAAAAAATATTTTATTTGTCATACTATTTCATTTACAAGAATCTAAAAAAATTAAACGTTCTAATAATTTTCTTGTTTTTTAAAACATTATGTTTCTAGAAAAACATTTCCACATTCGTTTAACATGCAAAAGGTCTAAGTGTCTTTCTCTAAATAGCTTTCATTTTCTTTGGAAAACGTTACAATTTTGATAAACCCATTGCTTATAGAAACAGTTTTATTTAAATTGAGAAGAGGTTGAAAAATTTGATATATTTTTATTCATTTTAACCATAAAACATACAGATAAAAGGAATTGAAAGAAAAGAAATTCAGCTTACAATGAGAACTATAAATATTTATTATTTATTAAAACATAATGTGGACATAAATTTAATGTTGCGTTTAAAAATAAAATTATAAGATATAAAACTTCGTGAATACATTTCTTTCCTCCAACATATTTTTATCTCTTCTAGGCTTATGAGACACTAAAATTCATAACTATTGTATGATTTATTACAGTTAAGTCTTTCATGTATTAGAAAATCAATTTTATTTAAGAAATAAAACACATCATGTTTTTAACAGAGACGCAAGAACAGAGACGAATAAGTGAAACATAGGTTAATTGTAATGTATTGCATTCATAAAATACTTCACTAAAATGCTCATAAATGTTTCTTACAATATCTATAATTTCTAACATTAATTTGGTTTACATAAATTTGCTTGACTTCATAATTTATATTTTAAGTTAAAAATAATGTTTTTGATTAAAACGCATGTTTAGTGATATTAAACTAGTTTATCAGTAAAATACATATAAACTTTTACACTGTTCAATTCCTTAAAATTTATATAAACTAACAAAATTTTGAATTTCTTTAAGATCTAAATTGTAAGAATGCTATATTCTAAGTAACAAATTTCTAAATGAAACATAGAAACCGTGAATGTAGCATTATATATTTTATACAAACTTTCAAAGTAAACAAACTGTGGTATTTAAAAGTGTTTTCAGTTTCCCTTAAGAATCATTATTTATGAAAATATCAAAATCAAATTTTAAAAAAAATATTATAGATAAAAATATTTTCGAACTCTAAAATGAAAAAGAAAAAACTACAAATTATCTTTTAAATCCTAAAGTATAAGAAACCGAACTTAAAATTTGTTTTAAAATTATTTTAAACTATCTGTTTTCATATGAAAAAAATACTAATTTCAAAATGTCTAGTATGTCACATATGTTTTACACCCCAGTGAGATTTGATTATTAAACTGATATGACCAATGGGCAATGTAAGTCTTGGCGCTCATATGGGCTACTGAACCACTGTATTTAGTTCAGATTTTTCTGTGTGTGTGTGTTTTAAGCTTTTAAAAATATTCATCAAGTTTTATAATAAATTTCTTATGTAAACATTTGTTAGAACTAGATACCATAGACAAATTTATAATAATTTCTATTTATATGTTTCAAATATATATATTTGGTAAAAATTAAAATATCTTAAAAAAGTGAAGTTAGTGTATTTATCTTGATTTTTCTATTCTCTATCTTCTAATTTCTATTTCAAATAATTTGGGCTAATCAATAAAATATTCTTTTTTTTTTTTAAATTTACCATACAGTAGTTAATTTTATATTACATTAAATATCTTTATTCACAAACTGGAGAGATATGCATGAGATAATTATTTTAGTAACAGAAAATTTGCGTTTTATTTTATTTATTTTTTATTAATTTGCGTATTATTATTATTATTGCATTCCTGCTGTTCTTTCTACTTAAATTCATATGTATCAAAGATATTTTCTTTGGATAATTTTTGTCTTATACCAGCCACTTGCACATAATTAAATATTTAATGTTGATATATCATAAAGATACTAAATTTTGTATCTTTTTTTCTTATTATCACTTTATTCATTATTTTCGTAAGATGACCCATTCATTTTGAGAAATCTTAGACATGCCTGGCAATAATAATGCATCTTGAATACAGAGAACTGTCATATTAATGTAACCATCTCACAAAAGCTTCTATAAAATATTTACATATAGTGAGTGTCTGAGAAAAAAAAATTTACTACAATAAACCATACATGCCAAATGAACCAAACATTTTTGGTACTCAGTTTATTTATACACTGAAGAGATGAAAGTATGAGCCGATCTCATCCACCTACGAACCTCGGACGTGTGTATTGCGAGTTTAAAGCATTCAACTGAGCCACAGTGTTTCAGAAATAACCCATGCTATTATGAATTCTATGCTTGCTCTCAAGAGCCTTTTCAATAATTGGTGTAAAGGAAAGTTTAAGTGTCTTAAAAATAGAAATACGCTCTTCAAGTCATAATGTTTCCGGTTCAATCCCAACTTTTGTTGAATAAGAAAGATACATATTGCACTTCTTAAATAAATTTATTTTAGTGGTTTCTTGGGAAATTTTCTGCGTTTCCTCCTTAATGACAAATGAATATGACCCAACATCTATGGAAAGTCCTGCTGGAAGTTAACATCCAAGAGGGATTTTAAAATGCATTAAAACCACATTTGTCTATTAAGTAAGACAAGACATTTGGTTACTAAGTATTATTATATTTTGATGTCCGATCAATATTTAAGTTCTCTCACTAGTTAGGATCATATAAATATGAGTTTTCGGATCAAAATATAGTTTTCTTTTTGTTTAGAGTCCAACTAATATGAGTTTATGAATATATTGTTGTTGTTACTTATCTCAGGTTGTCTAGCTAGGCTAGACGACCCCCATAAAACCAAAAATATCTAAAATGTCTAAAAAATGTGATGAGTCCCGAAGGACATCGTCATTTTTAAAATTTAGGCAGGTTAAGATATGTACAGGGGAGTCCATATTCACGGAACACCAAGAACAGTCTGGAAATGTCCTTTGCCCCTGCTGAAATGAGATTCATTTCTTGTGCCCACTCAGATAGCGATGAAAGGCAGTTTAATAAGATCTTGGTTTAAGATTGAAGGTCTCACCCGGTCTTATGGCGAAGTGGATGTTGGGAGGAATTTTCATAGGCCTATTGAATACAGTTTTTACCATGGAAGAAATCTCACTAGATGTGAGATATCCTCCTAAGTTTACTCCCTCCCCTGAAGACGATCAGGCCACTCTTTCATCCCCCTCTACTCCCACGTGTGAAGGGATCCATTGGAAATGCACTGTGGGTCCAGGTGACAGTCTCTGAAGTATGTCCGGGCTAGTTTGATCTCCAACAGTGCTCCAATTTAAAATAAATGTAAAGTCAGTATATACTATGTCATGCATGTAGTATAGCTAATAGAGTCATTCTTTTGCTAACATTTTCTATTACAGCAAAATAATTTCTAGTCTGTTCTAATGGACATGAATCACGCAGAATATTGTAATTATTTCAGGCAATAATGTTTGTCTGCTCACAGAGACAATTTTAAGCACATGAAACTGAACTGGTTTCAGTCAATAAATCACGGATGAAAGTATTGTGTTTTGCGTGATGTAAGCTTAAATTAGGGATTAAAGCCATACTTTTATCATTTTTGTTCTTATTAAGTGGAGCTCCTTAATGACTTTTGAATAAAAGATTGCAATAGCTTAATTCAAATCATAATTCCTCAATAAAATTTCTTAAATTTTCGTCATTTGGACATTAATACGCCATAAACATTTGCTTATAAATCACTTGTACACAGGGGAAAGATCTGCAACAAACTGTACTTTTACATGTTTTGTATACAGTACTACCATTTACACATTTGGATGTTAATTGCCCACCACACTGGTTTTTAGGATTGTATATTTATTATTAGTTTAGAAAAATTTTAGTTAAACACATCATACCCCAATATCTGTAGATCCCATTTTTAGAATGAGACCTTGATTGAACTTGATATATGAATTACATACATTTTCTGAAAAATTAATTCACAATATCATTAATTTTTGATAGTCTGCGTTTTAAGATTTTCAGGAATATGTGTTTCGAAGAAAATTATTCAGACGTTAATAATCAGCTTGGATCTATTGTATGCAGTAATCTAATTACATTACAATGTCTACCTGTGTAGGGCATTACAAGGAGGAGAATGACACATATATATTTTATTTTTTATTATTCGCAACTCCATATGAAGAAAAATTCGCTTTGTCTAACCTATGTTTCCTAAGAAAACCATTGTAATCAAAAATCGACAAACAAAATCAGCTCACATTTGGAGGACTTATGACTTTGGCATTTTCTCTATTTGGATCTTACATAACATAACTTTAAAGTGTATCAGAGAATATTTTCTTTCGTGATGCAAGGTACTGCAAACTTATATTACTCCAATAGGTTTTATATAAGGAAATTATGAGTATTTATTGTGCTGATGAAACATTTTATAAATTTAATTTATTGCATAACGATTTTTTTAAGAAAATAATAGCCATATTGTGTCTAAAACAAGAACTTATTTTTAAATTTAGAGATGGTGTTCTTACTGAACTAATAGCAAAATACCAAGTTTAAGAGTTGTTGAAATTCGATTAGCAGAATAAATTAAACAGGGATTTGAATAAAGTCACTTTAATTATAACTATTAAGAGTTATATATTGTTTACTATTAGGATCCATTATTTCTCATTATCTTCACTTACAACTACAAAGAAGTCTTTCCTATTCTATCAGTAATTTTTCATCTGTTCTTACCATGTAATTTATAAAGCTGCTCTCATTTGAAGTTTCGATTAAAAAATCCGTTAGTTGACAAAAATGATTCTCTAACTATTTTGTTTCTATTTTTATGAAGTAGTTAATATTTTATTTTTATCAAATTTTATATTATTTATATTTCTATCTATTACATTTTGCTTTCCTCATTAGTCCATAGCACATAGCATAACAGAAAACTTTAGACCAAATAATTATTTCCTTGCGATAATTCATTTTTTTCTATTCTTTGTTTTACTCGTATGATCCCATCTTCCAGAGTTAATGCATTAAATTTTATTATTTTTTTAAAAAGCTTTTTTAAATAATATTAATTATCTAATAATTTTCAACCACAGCCTTGTTGGTGGAAAAAATTTAAAAGAAGTGGATACAATCAAAATATAAATGGAAAATATTACTAAGAATCTCAAAATTTTAAAACAAGTAACTTTCCAGTAAGTTCAAAGTATCTAGAAATATCAGATTTTATTATTCTTTTTTTAATTTACATTTTATATGCATAAACGTTACTTAAACATTTTTAAACGTCTAAAATATTTTTGTAAGGACGTGAAATACTTTTTGCGATAATTTCATCAAATTGCTCAATTAATATCAAATTTAAATGAATTGAACGAAATAACTTTAATATTTCAATTTTCCAACAACTATTGCCAGGTGACTATAAAAATAATGGAAAACTTATGAACTAATAATATATATTTTAAAAATATTTGTAAGTATTAAACTATAACTTTAGCTACCAGTTATTTTTTAAACTAGTAGCTAAAATTTTAGTAGCTGAAATAAACATTTATTTATTCTTATAGTATGTGGTAGACTTATTTAAGACCTATGAAGTTTCATATTTTTTCTTCAAAAGAACAAATAACGGATCGGTCAAATTTTTAAGGAGACAAAATTGTTATAGTGCGTTTAGTAGGAGAACGCGTGGGATCAAAACATAAGAAATTTGTATCCGCCACTAGAGGTATGATGTTCAAAGTTCAAACAGACAACGAGAAGAATAGACACTGATCATTTCTCATTGGTTACCTGGTTGTTGTTCTACTTCAGTCTAGAATATCTCACACAAAGTGCCAGGTACCCGCTAGGAATCTGGCGTAATCTGTACAAGCCTTAAGAGGATCCCCAGAATCCATGGCCAGAGTGCACAGTTCATAAGAGATATAATGCTTACAAAGGTGGGCCTTTCAAGCCTACAATGATCTACTATGTAGATCACGTATCACAGTTCAGAATGCAAATTTGAAATAACATAATTAATTGAACAGGCTATCAAGTAAAACAAAAAATTGATTGTTAATAGAAACAAAAATAATTAAGTAAGGATGACTGAATTATTTGCATAGTTACAGGAATTGATAATTGTTAATATGATTAGAATTTGATAGGAATAACATTCAGTTAGTTCTTTACAGAACTTGAAATCTAGATCAGTACTGAATGCAAGTATTTTTGAAAATTTAAAGACTTGATCACTTTGTTAGCTACTGGAATTGAGTAATTTAGCTAGTCTTCGAAATATGTTGACTTTGCTTCTGAGTTATCAAAGTCTTGCTGTCGGGACAGCCATGCCTTTACACATTTGAGGCTCTTTTTTCAGGAAGGAAAGCACAGAAAAGCAAAACAATCACGGCAAAGTAAAAGAATGCATAGAAAGAGAAGCAGAGTGAAAT
Source organism: Latrodectus elegans (assembly GCA_030067965.1). Taxonomy (NCBI): domain Eukaryota; kingdom Metazoa; phylum Arthropoda; class Arachnida; order Araneae; family Theridiidae; genus Latrodectus; species Latrodectus elegans. The sequence continues at coordinate 82,014,669 of CM057822.1, read as the reverse complement.
TGATACAAGAGATTTGAAGTGTATGTAATGTTCTAAAAGTTTATACAGAGAAATTATCCAAAGAGTTCAATCAGAATCTAAGTTAACAAAATGTGTGTAATTACAGTTAGAATATATCTTCAAAAGCAAAATTTTCTCAGCAGAACAGCAATTCTGAAGACACTACTTATCACAGCCAAAGATTATATATAAAGAAAAGATATTATTAATGCCAAAGATTATAGTGGTATCCCTACCCACGCAATCTGGTTTATTGATAAGAAGAAAAAAGCAATAGGGTTGTATAAATTGCCTTTCAAATTTTTCCCTACAAAAAGACGACTGAATGCTTTTAGAATACTAGAACAAATGTTTGATTTTCATGATCTCCTTCCAACATGCAAGTATTGATGTGAATCTGTAATGACATGGACGGTATTTTTTTGAAGCTTTCTGCTAAACATAATAACTGATAGGAAGGATCACTGCAGAGAAGTTAAAAAAATCGCAAACTAATAAATGACCCTTTATAAATTTAAAGTGAATCTATTTTTTTGACAATAACTTTTTTATTTTTTCTGTATTAACGTTTCATTTTTTCAACCATCTTACAAAAAATTCTCAGGAAAATGATTGTTCATTCATAGATTTGATACTACACACAATTGTTTGTTTAAATTCTTGATATTATTCCTCAATGAAAAATGACTGGAAATATAAAATCAACTTCAGTTCAACTCTTCTGATTTTTTTCTTATTTTTTAATTTATCGTTTTATTGTCACCTGAATAATATTTACTGAATAAAATTATAATAAAAAGATTCCCTTCTTTTTTTATTGAAGAAAGTATTTTTTTATATCTGCCAAAGTAAAAATATTTTGATAATGCAACTGCTTACTTCCATTATTAATTACCTAATGTCGATATGAAAGATTCAAGATGTCTTAAAAATTTCAAATATCTGTTATTACACATTCTTCAGGTAACCCTTATCGGTTCTTAAGTTAAGAGTTCTGCAATAATATCAAGAGCCACAACATATATCTTGAAATAAATATTAAATTAATCTAAAATGAAAGTATTCCACATTTAATTCCGGAAATGAGAATTATTATGCGATAAAAAAATTAAGATTGTGGAAGAAATTTATTTCATAATTTTGATCTTCCGCAAGAGGATGAGATTGAAATTTGAAGATCTTTACTCATATCTTTAATTAAAAATTTTCATTTCTACTAGTTACTGATGTTTTTCTTTTTAAACAAAGTAGTTTTAACTAGTATTTGGAAATTTATATAAAATTTTTGCTAGGAAGCTAAGTAAAATTAATTATAGAGCATCGAAGTTGTAGATATATTCTTCTAAACTGTTTATCAAAACTAAATTTTTTATTGAAATTATTTAATCTATATATTTTCTCTTATTATAATCACATAGCAATGAAATATAAATCTAAAATATATGGAGGAAGGAAGATTATATATCATCCCTAAGTCAATCGGGAACAGTGAATAAATATATTACAAATAAATTGGTACCCATGTATGATATTGTGATTCTGATTACATATAGAATAATTATATTATTAAAGAACTGAATTAAATGGAATATATAAAAGGGAAAATATTTTTCTCAGTAACATTTATATCCTATTTTAGAGTTAATTCCAAAACTAATCGTTGAATTGATTTTATTAATATTAACACATTAGACATGTTCAAATAACATCAGGTACTGGATAAGTTAAAAATCTTCAATTAATATAAATTAGAATTTTATATAACAATGGAATAACATTTAAGATTTTAAAGCTGTATTAAAAAAATTGAATATTCGTTATGGTTAGCCTAAAAGAAAAAAATTATATTCACAGGTCTCAAAACTGGAAAAAAATCATAATAATTGATGATTTATAACGTTTCTGTAACAGTTTCTTTACTAGCAAGTCACAGTAAGTCATCAAATGTTGTACTATGTAACATTTTCCATAACGTTATCATAACAATCAATCTAACTTTAGCCTTCTAATATGCTATAAATGAAGGTAACTAATTATTTTTAATTGATACCAAATGTTCCAGTCCAGTGTTTTATACAGCTAAGAACAGCCACATTCATTTGGTTGACAGTAGATGTCTTCTATATTCAAAATGAGTTCAGTTACCTTACCTACTTCTAAATATGAGACTGAGTTATCACTTGAAAATTGTAGCTGAAACCTACCTTTCAATGTAACAAAATTCTGATGTTTACTGCTTTTCAGTCAGATTTTAATTTGTATCTATCAGTTTAGTGTAGTAGTTATAGTCAATTATAATCTTATCAGAAAATATTTTTATCGTAATTTAATTTTTACAGTATTATTGTCAAATAATATTAATTTTCAGAACAAAAGTAATTTTTACCTCTCAGAAAAATAATCTTTTCCTATGAACAGAAGATTATTAGCAAGTTATCAAACTAAACATAAAAGTACTTAATTAGGGTATTTTAGAATTTAAATATTAATAGTTTGCAAGTTAAGTAAAAGCCATTTATTTTTCTTTTAAATATTACTTAAGTTTTTTTCCATTTGCTATAATATTTCTATGCATAATTTTTGTCAAAAAGTAATAAATTAAATCAAGAGGTTTACACATTCTAATTACAAATATGATCTTTCTTCATTTCTAAATTGTAAAAAAAGCTAAAATTTCAATATTTCCTATTGTAAGACTAATATAATTTAACATGTGAGTATGAGAATAAATGGAACAGCCCATTTGTAAGCATACCGAAGTAAAAACAGCGCAGGGACAATTGGGCATTACACTATTTGCTCAGATCTGCATTGAAGCGCACGTCTGTCTTTTTAATGCATTGGAAACCTAGAATATATTAGTCTGACGTTTTCCCAGTTAATTTGCCATGAACTTTATCTACTATATCACTGTCACATTTGCTATCAGTTTAACATTATAAGCTTCTCTGGAGATTAATATTAATGCAGGTTTTGCACTAATTTCGAATTTGTCATTTCAATCCAAACTTTTGCGGAATTGGTATATTAGGAAGATCAATCCATCATTTTGCTGATTTTTGAAGCTAAGCTTGTTGCTAATATAAAACTAACAAAATATGCATGAAATTTCTCTGTTTATTCTAGAATTAGACAGCTTCATTTCAAATGAGAATATTAATTTTTTGGGGGTCTCAGGAAAAGAATTATTTTTTTGCTAGTGAAACATTATTCAAACCTGTGCTAAATAACTCTGTATATACTACAGTTCAGAAAAAAAAATTCTGTTGTTCTCATAAGAGCAGTTTTAACACTATTTGCTGGTATTATCTCAAGAGACATTCTATTAGATATTTCCATGAGGAATGAATTATTGCTTCCATGATATTTTTATAGAATTTCGGCCGAAACTGTAAATTTATTCTTCACTATAAATGTTTAAAACTTTCAAAACGAATTTTTGAATTCTTACTTCATATAAAATATGTAGGATATTAAAACTAAAAATATATTTGCAACATAATTTAGGATGGTAGAATAAGCGCTTGCATTTGTTATATTTTCAGAAACTCTCTAAGCTGTAAAATATCAATTATGATGCAAAATAAATATTTTTAATTTCATATAATTTACATTTTATATACTGTTTTTTATTCTCCTTTTTTAATAGTTATGATGATTGCTAGAAATTGTTAACAGTGATATAGTTAAAATATTCTTTACAAATATGTCCCCTTTTTTATAGTAAATGTTCATAAGTTTACTAAATAAATTTAAAAAATTAGCTCAATAAGTTAATCTATTCCAGTTTTAAAATTATATTTACATACGGGAAATAAATTATTGTGTTAGAGTTAATATTTTAAGCAGCATAAATAGATGATATTTAATCACCTTAAGAAATACAAAATTAATGATTTTGAATAATGATACAAATTATGGAAAAGTATTTATTAATTAAACGATACACGAAAACAGTTTTTTCTACCGTTTATCACATTTTTGAATTAACTGTTTGACTGAATGACTTAACATGAATAAATATATTTAAATAATTTATTTACAAAAGTACTTTTATAACTTTAAGTTTGGTTAAAATTTTATTTGTAAGACATTGAAACATACACACATATATAACATAAGAATAGAAAGGAAACTTTTTAAAATAGAAAGAAGAATAGAAAGGAAACATTTCAAAATAGAAAGAAGAATCGAAAGGAAACATTGTTGAAAGACTTCGGGCTATTTGTTCATATGAAATTGAAGATTCTCAAAAATTAAATTCCCTTTTATTCTCGAGCTGCAGTGGAACTGCTTGTAACTTCCAAGGTGCCCGCTTACTCGTTGAAAGCACAGCATGGTTATTTGCTTGAATTTTCTCTGGATAGCTTGTTAAGGATGAAAATTTAATATATTTTAAATATTTACTCTATTTATAGACATGTATGTTGCAAATTAAATCTGTTACTATAGCAGTATTGTATTTTATCTGGAAACAAACTGGTGCAGAATTGGTATATATTATCATATAATGCTTTAATAAAAAATAACACAAAACCATGAATATATATATAATTCCAAAATTATATCAAATATGGATTTTAGCCATCAATATAAATGATTTTCTTGAACATTTTAATTCTGGAGCCATGCGTATGAATTTCATAATACTCGCTTTTGACTTAGAAAATAAATTTGGGTGCGTAAGTAAGGAGATGCATGTTTTATATACATTTTAATGCATATCATGACATATCCATTGTAGTTATTGTTTTTTGCTTTTGTTAATCTGGGATTAGTTTATAATAAACTTAATAATTGAAATAAATGCTTTTAATTAAAAGGAAATTCTAGGGTGTAAAGTTTTTTATGAACTTAGTATAATTTAGATATTACATTGTAAACTTAGTATTAAAATTCCAAAAAAATGATACTTACTTACCTTCATGTATATAAAATGTCCAAGAAAGTTAAAAATACAATATTAGGCATTGAACTTGTGTAAACAATAGGAAAAAATACTCAAAATTATATTATCATATTTGTTTTGTGTTTCCAATTTGTTTAAAATAGCAACAATTTATACAAAGTAAATATTTTAATGTTTCGGGAAATATGAAACGATTTTGAAAGCGAAACAAATTAAAAAAATGAAGAGTTTTAAAGTTCTTTTATATAATGTATATATAAGACTTGATCTTAAACATTCTGCATTTATCATCTTCAAAAAATATTTCTTTCAACTAATACAATCAACTAAAGACGAGATTAAAAATAATTTTGGTGTAATCTTCATTTTTAGAAACTAATTTAAAAGCTGAATTTTTTTTAATAAAGCAATTGACTTCTTAAAGTACTGAATGAATCTCTTGGAAATTAAATCTCATTACGTGTCAGTCATGCATAAATTACTTTCTTAAAATAAGAAATAAAATATTTCAAATTAATTAAAATTAAAATACAGACATATTTGTTGTTGCAAAAATGTTTTTATTCTAGTGTGAAATATGATATATACATATAAAACGATACCATTAATATATTTTGATTTATTTTTCACTATTTGCTTTAATATATCTTTAAGAAAATTTTACTATCAAATATTCACTTATAAAAATAATGCCAACATAACTTAAAATAGAATCTATTTAAAAGTATTCAGTTATTTTTAGTAAACAAGAGAGAATTTCTAAGTGCATCACAGAAAATATATAATCATTAAATTTTATGAATTTCGATACTTATTTCTTTATTCAAAATTGTTCTTTTGCTGTAATGATTCCTTATTAGTAAACATATAATAGTAGTAAAATGTATATTTAAAACAATAACTAAGTATATTTTTAAACATAGCAAATATTTTTAAATTCCAAACAAATCATCTAATCATTTTTCAACAAATGTTATGAAAATCGGTTAAATTAAAAATAAGCTCTGCTCATAGAAACAAATTAAGATATTTCTCCCTAATGTGATATTTACAATTTACAGTTACTTCAGTAAATATTTAGTTTATTTTACTAAGAAATAACATTAGAAAGATAAAATTTAAAGAACATTTAAATTTATATTTCAAATAAAGGATATTTAATAAGAGAAAAATATGTGTAGTATCTAATCTCTATTTATATTTATTGTAAATGTTAAATTTGCATTTATAAAAATATATTTAATGATGTCTTTAAATTTTCAGTTTTAATGTGAATTTTATATAATTTTTCAAATATTTAATTAATGAGAAATATTTGTTTATTTTCCTCAAAATTTAAAAATTCTAGCAAAAATTAAATACCGTAAGTAAATTTTCAAAGTTAATAGCAATATTTTCCATAAAAATGAATTTTCTTCCAAAAATAATTTATTATTAGAATATTTCCCCTAAAATATAATATCATAAAATAAAATTTTACATACTCTCATAACTTAAGAAACGAACTCGTAAATTACATAAGTATTTTAATACAAAACAAAATTTAGCTATATATTTACTTAAAATATAAACAATGGTGTTGCTTTCATTATATTCCAGTACATTACTCTGAATGTTTTGAAAGTTAAATTTACAGATCCAAAAAAATTAGGAATCACATTTAACAACGTAAAAATGTAAAATGTATTTTACAACTTTCAAATTAGTAAATCGTGTTATAGAATGTTGGTTATAAAACATGAATTTTAATTTTTTTTATACTTTACTAATACGGAGGATTATTTTAAAAATATATTTGATATCAAAAATTTACAAGAAATTTCAAGAATCAATATATTCTTAAACTGAAAATTATCAATAAATATTAATCAAGATATAAAATTTATAATTGATTATTCACTTTAATATATGGAATGTTTTGAAAGTATGATTTCATTTTGATTTTTATCGAATGTACAATTTTGCAATTTTTCGCTTATACAGTTAAATTTCAAATGTCTGCTTATATTTAATTATTGTATGTTTTGGAAAAATGATTAAATCAGATGAAGATATGAAATAATAATATTTTAATTTGACAATATTACAATTTATTACTTCAAATTACATACCTTAATTAAATTTATAACAAGTGTCAGGCTAAAGTTGTATTTATTGATAAAAATATCTTTTTTTCATAGCTTTACTGCGAAATATGGGATCTGAATATATTGTAAATTATACTTGAGTAGTCATTGTTCTAAATTTAATAAATGATAATTACTACGTATAATACTTGCTGTGATCAGAGATTTTTAGCTTTGATATTCTTTATTAAAAGCTTCTGAAGATAAGTTTCATGAATGACTTTGATTTTAAATTTTATATGCAAACATAATTTCAATTTTAGTATGCTCTATTCATTCTTCTACACATTACATAAAGATGAGAAGATTTTTATTAAAAAGTTTTTAGTAATTTTGATCTCTAAAGTTAATTTTAATCTAGTAAATGTCTTGCTGCTAAGAAAGATGTACTCTTTTCAAAATCACTAATTACTGGTGTTTTGTTAATAATCACTTCTTATGCATTACTCAATGTTTTTTTCTAAAAATAGCAATTTTTTATTAGCTTCAGAGCTTATGAGCCTCAGTGGTAGATATTTAATGATTATAACTAAGTTAAATCTGTCACATAAATCGTTAAGTGTTCGCAAATTTTCATATTTTTAAGTAACATAAATTATTAATAAACTTAAGAGTTTTTTTATGAATTATGATTACTGCTACGTTTTTATTTATATACTTCTATCTTTAATATTTCAATGCTCTTATTCTATTCTTCATTGTAGTATTTATTACCCTTTATTTGTATAAATATGCAATGGCTTATATCTTTAGAACACGTATAAATACTAACAAATTTAAGGGAAACATCTTTCAATAAATATATAAATATCAATATTATTATTTATAGGGGAAAATGTACATAGTTACTTTAATATAAAGATCAGTTTTAAATATAATTTAAAAAATTGAGGCTTTTAAAACATTTTATGTAAACTCATGAATGAAGTACTATCTGAAATTAGAAATCCTGATAAAAATATTTTGAAGATCTGTTAAAATGCAATGTATTCTGTCTTTTATATTTAAAGGCAGAATACCCCTTGAATTTTATAATTAAACAGATTTTAAAGAATTAGATTAATTAAAATTTAAAATTATTTATTTCTTGAATATTTATTTGAATTCAGAGTCAATGAATATTTCTTAATTAACTAACAATTTCTAAACAGATCATTGTGTTTTCAGAATACTTTATATTAACATTTGTATTTTTAGTAGCTAAGCTTTAGTATTTTTGTCATGGAGTAAAAAGCTTTTGATAGTATAATTCCGATTTGGTATTTATTTCAAACTTCTATTGATTGAAAATGAAATAATTATTAACATTTAAATTTTATTTAACAAAAAGTAAAAGCCTAATTCAACTGATTTAACCAATCCTTTATACATCTTAATAGCTGATAAATATAATATGCATTATATTAAAATTTTATACTTTAAGCTCCTTATTGTTTTACTGCCATCTTTTTTGCTTAATTTTCATTAAACCATGATATAAAATTTTTGTTTCAAGAGGAATTAACAACTGATACAATATTTTATTTTTAAGTGCATAAAGTTAAATAAATATTTCTAAATATCTAACTTAGTAATAGTAATTGTTCCTTTTTATAAGTTACAAATTACAAACGCTTAACGATTATCGTTGATAATGCGGTAATCTAGTTGGTAAGGGGGTATGCTTCCGTTATTGGCAGATTCGTGAATTTGAACCTGGTCTAAACCAAAGATCCATCGTGTTCTCTAATGTTGGCTGGAGAACATTAAATATGTCATTGTCACAATATACTCAATGTTAAATATTGCCTCTGGAGTAAACAGGTCAATTCTGAGGGTCTTCCGCTTTCTGTCATGCTCTAAATTACGAAGATCCAAACATTTTCGGGCAACAATGGCACATTCATTGAGTGATCCATTATAGAAGCTGTGCTGACTTCCTTCCCTTGTACTAACAAGGTGAAAATTCAAGCTGTAGCGGGACATTAGAAAAATAAAAACGCAATATTTACCTGAAATTAAAAGAAAAAAGAATATCATTTCTTGATATTTTATGAAATGTATTTCTAAATTAAACTTGCTATTTTATAGTCATGTTTTACAAATTACTGCAATTAGACCAGCACAAATAATTTTAGTTTAAGCCGAAACCACTATTTCCAACCGAAATTAAAAATGATTCTATCATAAATTAATATAAATCTATCATAAATTTACTTAAATAAGTAATGTTAGAAATATTCTGCTGAGGTAACAGATGTGAAAAAATTAAGAATAATATTAGTTTTTAAATAAGGTATTAAGAAATAATTTGATAAATTTAAAAAATTTATACGTGAATATTGTAAGCTGAATTGAGTATAATTAATAAAAAATAACTTCAGTAAAAAAATTATAACAATCATAATTTGTTAAAGATATTACTTATCCTATATGAAGCAATATTGAATTACTGTATTGTTGTTACAATGTAATTAGCATTATTTGATGTAATAATACTAATAGTTATTAGCATTTTATTTGAAATTTTATCTGCCTCATTTTTTCCAAACATACATATTTCATCAAAAAAAAAGGCATATCAATTGCAGTTTTTAAACAGAAAATTATTATATGTTTCATAATATTAATAAAAATAAATGAATACGTAGGTTAACAGAGTGAAAATTTTGATAATAGCTTAAATGATGTAAAATTAAGGCATAGTCCTAATATTTATTTATATTCCGTTTCAAGACAAACACAAATAATTTATTGAATAATTAAAAATTAAAGTATCAATGTTTAATCAATTTATGTTCACTTTAAATGTATGTGCAAGATGCAGTAATAATATCCATATGCAATCAATCCTTATTCTAAAATGCATTATACCATATAAATATAGAAAAAAAAATTTAAATGTTGATATAAAATATTTTAATCAGTTACATTAAATTATTTCTTATTAAATTAAAAAAGATTTGCATGTGCTGTCTTACGCCCACAATATAGTTATTTATTCTCTTGTTTCTATCTTACATTTACTTTCTCACTATTTTCTGCTTTTATGCCCATCAGTGTTTTTACTTTTTTCTATTTCTTACATTTGACTTCATGTGATTTATATAGCATTAAAGGTTTGAAAAAAAAAAGCTATTTCAATATCATAGCCATAGATATTTTAGGCAGCTTATTAAGTACTAATTACAATATGAAATTAATTTGGAATAGCAAATATTTTATAAAAATGATTATTTTTTTAATTTAAGGAATATATTTCAAAATTATATGTGTAAAACTATTCAGTTTTTATAAGAAGTGAACTGCATCAAGATTTTTAAGAGAAAATTAACAAACTTTGAGCACTAGATTTTTCATTACTAAATTTAATATATTAAAAATATCCATACGGTTTGATAAATGATGCAAATAAATGACTTTGCATTTAAATAAATTGAATTTTTAATAAAAATATCTCGGATTAAATTTTCTCTTATTTGTGTTAAACAGTATAATAATTTTATAAAAAAAGGGGTTTATTTTCTCTAGAATAAAGAAAATAATGTACAAATATTTGGCAAAAATCGTTTATTAAATATTAAAATTACTTTTCCTTTTTATGTAAACGAAATTATGAATATCCATTTACTTAAGAAATATAATATTTATTTAAATCAAATACAGTCTTAATATAAAAAGTATAAGACTTCTTTTAATATAAACATTATAAAGTGTAATTTTGAGAATAGTAAAAAAGGAAAAACAATATTAAAATATTTTATCAAGTATATATTTATTAAATCACTCACATTTTATCAAATGACTTAGTAAATTAATTTTACGCTTCTTTTAATTACGAGTTTTCAAGTCAGACTAATTGTAATTTTGTCACATTAAATTGTTTTTCTCAACAAAAAATAGGTTTTGCAATCTAAAAACAATTAATTAATTTTTCTTTCAATTGCAAATTCATTTCTTTTAAGAGAACCGTAGAAGTATTGTTTTTGTCAACAAAAATAAACTAGTAAAAATAATTCCCGAAAACAAAAAGGAATCTTCTTCATTATTTTCTTTCCTTTACTTTCTTTTAGAAATTTCTACTCAATAAATTTTTTTCAGCAACAATTGATCATAAAAGTAACAAAAATGAAAATAAAACTTTGATAAATTTCCAATGTGAGTATTTTTTAAAAAATATATTGAAAAAAATATGGTGCATAACAAATGTATAGATATCTGTTAAAAGATTTTTAATATTTTGCTATCAATAATAGATTAATTTTATTTCTTATTTAAATATCCAAATATAATGTAAGATGAATTATATTATTATTGTATTGTTAAGTTTTATAAGCTTATTTACATATTTATGATGTGAAAAATAATAAATACTAATCAAATCAAATAAAGGACGAGTCCGCAATACTATATTTATGTCCAAATGTTGCCATTGAGATTCAATGCAATAAAAATTTTAAATTAATAATCATTTTCAATTAATAATATCTTAGTACTTAATAAAATATAAATAAATTACCAACATTCTTCTCATTACCTATACTTGAAGTGGGTTCTACTAGTTAAATATAAACCCCTGTGTGATTCTGGATTTTGAAGAAGAATACTCGGCTTTTAACCTAAAGAGATACTACCAATACTTGACCTTTGATACAAAGAGATTTATTCACTTGGAGGACATTGCGATCCAGACCACCGTGGCTATATAAATAGTAATTTTAAAACTAACATAACATTATATACAGCAGTAGTGTTGCTGGAGAGTCCTGATTGAATATTAAGGTTAACGGGTAAGGCGTGATTGCCTATAACCAAGCAGATATCTTTCTTTCCACACCCATGCTTCACTAACAGAAGAACTTTGGAATTCACAGCTTGACGTGGGTACCTTCCTAATACTTTCTTGAGCTCCAGCAATCCTAGTTGGGGAAAATCTAAAAGCACTTACAATCGCAACATATGTCAAGTTTATTTTGCTGATCTTACGGGAAGCGTATTAAAATAATTGAACAGCTAGGGACTTTATCCTATACATATAAAAAATCCAAAATATGTAGAAATTCTATAGCTTGATCGAGAGTGGTAAAAACATTTATCTTATCACGAATGTAATCTGACTCAAAAGTCATTCTAAGCTGTTAAATCACTATAAATGCGGGCAGCATCTGACATTACAGGAAACAAAAGTTCTAATTAAATTATTTACTGAATGTTTCTTTGGGAATGCATGTACTAATTGATGACGTGTACATCTTAGGTATTTTTTTATATTTTTGTAATAATAAATAACTTAATTAGTAAGTTAACAGTGTTAATTACTAAACAGACAATTTAAATTAAAATTTATTGTAATAGTAAATACATGTAGCATTAAGTTGCATAAGTTAATGAATAACTTTATCTTGTGTACAACTTAATGGCGGTTTACACATGAAAGAGTAATACGTTAATATATATTTGATGTTTAGTAAAGAAGATGGCAATTTCTTTCTTTATATAGCGAAAGCTTCTATAGTATATTTGAGACCTAACTTACCTTACCTACCATATATATATATATATATATATATATATATATATATATATATATATATATATATATATATATATATATATATATATATATATATATATATATATATATATATATATATATATATATATATATATATATATATATATATATATATATATATATATAAATAAATAATATATATATATATATATATATATATATATATATATATATATATATATATATATATATATATATATATATATATATATATATATATATATATATATAAATAAATAATATATAGATATATATATATAAATAATATATATTTATATATATATAGAAAGAAACTGTTTTTATGGCCCATTGCGGTCACTCGACCTTTTACCGCTTGATCTCTCTTTGTTTGGGTTTATGTTAATAACTCTGTCTATGTAGAACCGTGACCCACTATATTGGTTGAAATGCGGAAGTTCATCACGATTGCTTTTGTGACCTTAAACCCAATCACGCTGAGTATAATGTGTGTAGCATTATACTCCCCTAGACATTTGCCTTATCAATGAAAGAACACATATTAAATTTTTATAGTATGCCAATATTGGATATACTTTCGGTTTTTTTTCAAGTATTACTTAGTGTTGTTACTCTATTATAATCTAAAATAAACGCTTCAGAAACCCAATAATTTTTTTTGTTATAGCCTTGTACCTATACAATCCATATTGTAAGGAAAAAAAGTTATAATTAAAATATTAAAGAAATCAACAGTTAAATTTTACGGTTTTCCATCCCTTTAAAGCACTTAAATTATGAAAATTGGTGGGACTTTTTCTATTATTAGAAAACAATTGTTATACGAAGGACATGAAAACTTGAAATATGGAAACGCATTATAAAAATACCGCGTTTTAGGGGGGGTATTACTGTATTTGTGAGCAAAAACATACAGATATTCCCATTAATATAATGTGATAAGCTACTTTTTGGAAATCACAAAGAAATTTAAATATGTGTGTGACGGGCATTTACAATATGCGTTACAGTATTGTTTACCTTGTGATATTTATTAGCTTGTTCCATATGCGCTTGGTTTATTGACTTCTCTTTTCTGAATTAACTAGAATATAATCATCATAACTGAAATATCTTCTGACGAATTTGATTTAAATTTATATTCATGATATATATATAAACAAAAATCAATGTGCGTCATCATGTTTAAAATTAAATTAATATGTGTTATCTTAAATTGTAAACTAAAATTTAAATAAATAATCTGCAATTTAAAAAATTTTCATATTGCACCCTTTTATTGCTTAAAAGTGTTTCATAATTTCTAAATTGACATTAATATTCAGGAATTCTAAAGTAATCCAGATATTCAAGTGAATGAAACAAATTTTAATGCTAATGTTTAAAAGTTCGTAAATTTTAATCGACATTTAATGCGGGAACATAAACTGGCACTTCTTATGGATATAAAGGAAACTTTATAAAATAAACATACACACAAGAGAATAATAAACTTGTAATAAAACTTGTAATAAACTTGAGAAAAATATTGATTTATATTGATCAATCTATTAAACAAATTATATATTTCTGTAATCACATATTTAATGATTCTTATCAAAAGTGAAAAAATCAAATTTTTGAAATATTTCAAGAAATGTTGAATGAAATGTTTCAGAGAATTATAGATTATTTTTTTAAAAAAAAAAATTCTGAGCATCGTTTAAATGTTGATTTTTTCGACAAAACAATTCAAAAAATAGAATTAAAAAAAATTAATTATAATTACACCGGTAAGTTTAAAAGAAAATAATTTGATAAAAAAATCATAGTATTGAAAATATATAATTGCATAAAAAGGGAAGTATGCATTAGTTTAATATACGATGAAGTATAACCAAATTATTCTTAGATGTCCATGTGATTGTCATGCGCTCAATATTTTCAAATTGCACTTAACTCAACATAATGTATTTTTCTTTATTATTCTTAAAGTTATATATATATACACGACGGCTGATGGCTGCGTGGTTAGCGCTCCTGAGATATGGGTCCCTGGTTCGAATCACGGTTTGGGCATAAATGTTACATTATTTCTCTGTTCTCTATGTGTTTCTCTGTTCTTTCTTCAGTGCTGATGTATAAATGTGTCCCACCCTATAAACGGGTTTGTAGTGCTATGACGCGGGCAATGCTGCTCGCCTCCGTCGCTTCGTTCACAGGTGTCCGCTGGGTAACGGCAAATGAGTATCAGTTTCTGGCCTTGTTGTGGCATAGTGTTCGTCACCCAAGTGTCCACCGTTGGAAAAAAATATATATATATATGAATACACTCCCACGCGTCCGTAGGTAAAACTCTGTGAATGCTTCGATTTACGTGAAAAGTAATTTTTGATAAATAAATGCATTTCTTTTCTGTCCTTAAATGCTTTATATATTTATCAAATGAATATCACGCATAAATTCCTTAAATTTTTATTTCTCTAGAAATTTTAAAAACCTAATTGAATTGTTGAGTTATAATGAAAATTAATGGAAACTTTTAAATAAAATATGCTTGCTAAGCCAACACAAAGTATATAATTTTGTGTTCTTTAGGGCAAGGAAAACAAATCAACTGGTCAAGAGAATTTCCAGAAACTTTTTCAAATGTAAGATAAGAAATAATATATTTTATAAGATAAGTCATAACTTAATTGATGCATTCAGAAATACATTTTGACATAAATGATGTCAAATTTTTGTTATTGATCTTTCAGATTAATTTTTTATCGCTACGGTGTGTTATTCTGATCGTATCTGAGTTTTTATGGTTAAGAAACTGACACATACGTTTTTCACATTTTAACGAATTTTTCAAAATCATTTTCGAGCGCAAAATGCAATTTCTTTATTCCAGTTAAAAATTATAAAAGTACTTTTATGATTCTGTATTTTCTACGGCCTAAAGAAATTAGAAATACAAGTTACTTTAATTGAGTTTAAGTAATTAAATTTACGTAAACTTTTTATATCAAGAAGAAATTCAATATTTGTGATACTATTTACTGTAAAATTAACTAATGTATAAAATATTTATAATTTGTTTTCAAAGTATAAATTTTAATTTATTATCGGGTTTGTTTGTATTTTAAGAGTTTATATATGACATTTAATAACGTATTCTTAATATAGAAATAAGATTATAAGAATTAAACAAAATCTATGAAATATATATGCAGTAATCAAAGCTATATAACACAAAATATAGTAAATTAAACATAAATTAATGGTACCAATTAGGAAAAGAAATAAAGTGACTGGGAAATGTATACTTTCCGTTATGAAATAAAAAATGACAAATTTTAAGATCGCCGATATTAAAAATATAAATTTCACTTTAAGCCTAGTTACAGAGAAATAATACTTCAAATAGCTATATGCAATATAGAAAGATTATTTTGAAGTGAATTGAATTTTAAACGCCGAATATTCTTAAAAAATTTAATATTAAAATAATGGTCTCGAGAAAAATTGTTTTAACTGTTAATCTTTATAAAATAGATTGGATTATATGGATAAAAGTCTGTTTGAAGTAGAAGTAAATTAAAATTTTTAAATTATTAATTGCGCAGATTTGTTGTATAGTTAAAATATTGAAAAAAATAAGTGAATAAATACTATATAAATAAATTTGAAATACGATGTTCAGGAAATTTAGAATTTGTAACATTAATCGTTAAGTAAGTAAACAACAGAATGACAAAATTACAGAATAAATTGACTGGAAAAGAAATTATAAAATTCCCCAGTTGATTGAAGTCTTCTCCCTGACTGATAACAACGGAAGTCAATTTAAACACAAATTGAACTGTAACAAACAAATTAAGGATTTCAAATATTTGAAAATAAAGTGAGAGATTTTAATTCTACCTGAAAGAAAAGAAAAAAATCTGGGTTTCTGGAGTATTCAACTGTAGAAGAAATTCCTTTTTAAAAAATGCAAAATCTAAAATTATATCACAAAAAATGATGTATTAACAAAAATATGTCGATAAAATTCAACTTTATTAAAAGTAAATACTAAATATGATGTAAATTATTAAAAAGCAGAAAATCAAACTTAATTACAATTTAAAAAATTGCACTAAGTTAATAATAACTATTAAGCAAATCTAAGGGGAAATGATTTTTAAACTTAACGATTCAAACATAAAAATTAGCAAAAATTAACTGTGCGTTAAAGATACAAAAAATACTTCATTTCGATCATATCAGTAATGAAATAGCAAGTATATCAAAATATTAAATTATACAAAAATAGTTAGCATACATTGAATATGTCAATATTTTATAAAAGTGTGGAGGACAGGGTCAAGGATATATTCAAATATTTAAAATATTAATTAATGGATACTCTTTTCATAATAAATAAATGCACTTCGGAATGTGCATACATTATAAAACTAAATGAAGGTACTTTTATTAAAATAATAATAGAATTAAAACTGTGAATATATAATTAATATTTTTAACTTTTCTAAATATAAGCAACATAACAGGGAGGAATTATATTATTTAATGTTTTTTTCTTACTAATATTTCAATTTGAAATCGACAAAATGCAATGTGCGTTTAATAAATGTAATTCTGCATCAGAATTGTTAAAACGATGGGACAAATTTAATTCCAATAAATTCCATTTGATTGTAATTCGTATAAATCATAATTTGAAATTTGAGGAATAATTGATGATATTTCTGGCCGTCAATTATCAAGATGAGAAATTATAATTACTGCAGTGAAATCGTGAATAGACTTTCTGATATCAGAAATAGTTTATCTGCCATAAGTTATATTTCGGAAAAGCTATACGAAGTGAATTCATCACATATTCAATTAAAATTACTTGTGGGTATATATATATATATATGTATATATATATATATATATATATATATATATATATATATATATATATATATATATATATACATATATATATATATATATATATATATATATATATATACATATATATATATATACATATATATATATATATATATATAAATATATATATATATATATATATATATATATATATATATATATATATATATATATATATATATATATATATAATATATATATATATATATATATATATATATATATATATATATATATATATATATATATATATATATATATATATATATATATATATATATATATATATATATATATATATATATATATATATATATATATATATATATATATATATATATATATATATCCCAGATGCAAAATCGTTAAAAATGTCGAACAACCAAAGAATTAATTACATTTGACTCTTATTTCAACAGGTATAACATTGCCGTGGAATTAATGATTAACTGTAAACAATTTTAAAATATTTTTACGCAAAGCAAATTTGAAATTAATTACATAATGACTTGAAGTTAAAGTAAAAGTTATGTGTGCGGGGGATTTCACGTTCCTCAACGTAATATTTATATCGTTACATTGGGGTGTTGCGTTTGTTTGTTCCATCTTTTTCAGTGATGAAAACTTTTCAATGATATAAATTATTTTTTGTTTTTGATCATTCAAAATGGAGTGCAATTATTAATAAATTTTCAAAAATTCTAATCTTAAATAAAGAATTGATAAGTTGAAAGCAAAATATTTCATTTATTTTCAGTTTTCTAAAAATGTTTGGAATTCAATTATTTAAAACGATATTAAGCAAAATATGGTTTATTATGTGCTATTATATCAAACTCTGATCGCCTAGGCATTGAATTGATAAATTTAATGAGGGAATTAGAAAGTTTTATTTGTTTTAATTATAAATCTTGAAGATATGCCTGTAAGTAATGCTTTAATTAACCAATTTTCCTTCAATGTGCACAAAATTCAGTTATTAGAATTCTTTTTCTCTCTCTCATCTGATTTTAACTCAACAGAATATAATAAATTGCATTCCTTAACATGAGATGGAATCCAATAGGAAAAAAATAATGATTTTAAGTATAATTTTAGATTATCTTAGATATGTGATTTAAATACACAGTCATGAGAAGACATTTACCCTGGAGAAATATAATTGGAAGCATATGGTACCAATTGATATTTAAAAAATATTTTTGAAAATATATTGAAGTATGATTACATCAATATGAACAAAAAAGGTAACATTATTTACCTGAAGGGAATTCTGAGAATATCATATCTGTTTTAGTTTTACTGATGAATACTATTGCAGAAGATCGATTATTCCAAAATATAAAATTTTCCACAGAATGCAATGTGTCAAACATTGGTTCCAAGCAAACTAAATTTAGATTCATTTAATGATTTCATTGGTTAATTAAAAATAGTTTTATTCAACGAATTTTAATTGGATTATCTTATTTTTTCGTCAATATGTGATAATTTAGCTCATTTTATAAATTGATATTTTTAGTAATCAATAAATATTTATCGATGTTTTCTGAAGTATTAGATCTAATGATGCAAATTATTCCTGGCAATAGACTCACTATTGTTGAGTGACTGAATTTCGTTGTTCGAAGCATATGATTCCGAGTTTGATCCCAGCGATTGCTTAAGAATGGGAGATATATGCTGCATTTCTTCTTCTTCTTTTTTTTTCTTTTTTTTTTTTTGCATCATCATAATACGTCATTGCGGGTGCTAGGGAGACTCCTTAAAGATTTCTAACCTTCTACAAGCAAATTTGGACCAGTAACAAAGAAGAGAATTCTCGATTGGAAATTTCTGAGACTTATTTTAAATTAACTTACAACATTCCGAAATTTAGGCTATTATCTACGTGGTGTCAAACAATACAAATTCTTTAAAAATTTTAAACATTTAATGTAATTGAAAGATATTGCATAAGATACAATTAAAAATAATGTAAAACTTGTCTGCAAAATTCTGCTAAATAATATAATAATTTGTGCTCCAGATTGAAATTAATTGAAATGCCATTGAAAAATTCATCAATTCATTTCTGTTAACAGGGTTACATTTTTTGTTATTTTCATTTATTCTCATCAATATTTTGTACCTTAAAAATATCATATATTTTACGAATATTTTTTTTAAATAGTTGCATTCTATAATTATTATTTCTTAATCTAGAATTATTATATCACTCTTTTGCAATTTATAAAGTTTTTATGCGTTACAAGTCACTACTTTAAGTGATGTTTTATAATCGAATTGTTAGTTAGAAGAGGGAATTGAAATCTCGTTACAATTTCCTTAAGCCGTCAACGAAAGCCTCCATATTGTTAAACACAATTCAGCAAAAAGAAAGTTTTAATCTAAAATACAAGGTATATTAAAATATATATTTATGGATGTAATTTATTTTCGTTGTAATGAAGATGTAAATGTTTATTATTATTGACGATTTTAAGACAAATGTTGATGAATTAAAATAATAAAAAAGTGAATCATGACTTTTTCTCTTATATTTAATCCTTTTTTCATTCTTTTGCTTTATATATTTCAAAGCTTGTATTGATAATAACAAATTTAATGTAATTATTATGACATAATTTTAAATCTTGAGATGTTGGAGATATTTTTTTCTATAATATTCTTATACTTATTTTGTTGTCTTCCATTGTTGACCACATTCTGTCACCCATCTTAAATGGGCGACAGAATATAGTACTTTCGGAATACTTTCAGTGAACCTGTAACGTGCGTGAAAATACGCGCAAACATTCAAAGTTTTTTTTTTTTTCCCGGTAATAAAATGTTCTTATGTAACTGTCACATTATATAATTAATATGAATATATCTATTTGTAACTGCTTAAATGCAGCTTGTCAATACTCGTAGTAGGGACCAGATACGTTGCAATGTGTGTTCCTATTGTACTCTGCTACATTGAATTTTCTTCACTTGATACTCTAAATTGATAAAATCACATGTACTATTTCGGAATAATATGTACGTAAGGCAGAAATTTATATCTGTACATAGAGAGACATACATTTTAACTGTACATATGTTTTAATATTTTATAAATGCATACATACTTTCTGAATACACAAAATTTTAATATCATATTGTATTATTTAATGCGTAAATATTATTAACCAATTAAATAAAAACATAATTATGTAAAATACATTGCATTATATACATTAGCATAGTTATACAAGCAAAATATTTTTAATTATTGTATGAGATAAGATTATTTTACTCTTTTTAAATTAACTTAAATTTATTTATAACTGTAAAATAATTTATTTTTCCAAGAAAAATGCGAAGGAAATTACTTCAAAATTTTCTCAAACAAGCAAAAAATTAACCATGTAAAAGTAATAGGTGTACAGAATTCAAAAACATTATTTTAGGAAAGAAGATTAAATTTGAAGTAAAAAAGAGACCAGTTTGAAATTGTTTGAATGAATTTATCTATTATAATAGAATTTAAATCATTTCTTGAACTTTGTGACTACCTTTATAACTGAAAGGAAAGAAAGAATAAATTACATTTATCACGTTTGTTATTTTTGAAAATAGGGAACATTGTTTTTTATGAGATTAAAGGAAAATATACCTTATATGGATTTTCGAGTGTACGCATAATATAGAAAACTATTTCACATTTTTAAATTGCTTGTAATATATTATCAATAAAATTTCAGGAATCATCTATTTTGGTAGCGTTATTTATTAGTTGTATGGGATTTCTGAAATAAATTTTGCTCTTTTTAAAATATTATATACATATACATAAATTCTATCTGTAATGTACCAATATTAATTGGTAAATAAGATAATATTTTAATAATCACATTAATTGCATACAAAGATTTCATATTTATAGCATTTGTGGAATTACTTTTAAAGCTAACTCATCTTAATAGATTTTAATTATATAAAATTGTTCAATAATGTGGTCTGTCTGATTCGTTTCAAAACAGCAATAAATAACTTTAGAGAGAAAAATAAAGAGAAACATTTCACGTAAGACAGGTTAGATAAAATATGAAATTAAGGATTCACAATTTTATACAATAGTTTAATAAATACTTTTTATCACAGCGATGAACTACAGCAATGTTTCGTCACAAAACAGCATTGTACTTTATAAATGAGATGCCTGTTACCAAGCTTGTGGCAAAATATAGCACGGTTTCTCAAACACGTTTAGAATAATGAGATCTAAGTGCTTGCTTCAATATACAACATATTATTTAATAATATTTCGCAATCAAACACATTTCATGGAAGAAGTAGAGGAAATTTTTTTCGGAATATAATTGATAATTTCATCAGCGACTTGATGAAATACTTTTCAAGATGTCTTGTCAGAAAACCTAAAAATTTAATAAGACTTATAGTTTGTGCCAAACAATATACATGGGAAAAAAGTAATATCTAGACCAAAGTCCCTTCTACTTGTAAATTATGTTTTTGTATTGTGTATTAATAAGCCAATTAATAAAATTGGTGAATTTTGACAAGAATTTACTTATCTAGCGAATTAAGTGGAAAATGTTTAAGAAATGTTTGTTAACTAATACACATAAATTCCATTCGCAGACAGAAAAAAAAATCATAAATTCATTTCAAGGATGTTTTGGAGTAAAGTATTTTATAAGTACCCAGATTATATTTATATATCAATAAAACATGCCGAAAAATTCCTATAACTCATTGTAAGTAATTCTTCTATATAGAAAATTTGTTAAAATTATTCAAACATACCAATTCCGGAAAACCCTCTGCAACGGTTATAAGTGCAACTTATAAATTCATTCTTCTGATTCCGCAATCAGACTTTACAATTTTATCCAATGTTTCCAATCCATGATTAATATTAATATATTTAAATTTATACGAAAAGTATACTTTTGCATTAAATATGGCTTTTCTAAGAATGATTAATTTTTAATCCTTAACTAATCAATTCTATTTTAACTTCGAAGGGAAGAATAACAAAAGTGCGAAAAATTCACACAGAAGTTTGCAAAGTTGAGAATATTGCTCAAGTGAATAAATAATGAATAATTCATTGCTTTAAAATAAATGAAAAATGATTTGAAAAGATCAGTATTTTGATATTAAACTTGACATTAAATTCAATATAATTATTTTAAAATTCAAGTTACTTCAACAGTTGAACATGACAACTTTCTGAATTTTTAATTTTCATTTGAAAGTCTACCTTTATTGTAATCACATAGCTTTTAATATCATTGATTGTTACTTTTATTCATTGAATATTTGTATTTTTTATGAAATAAATATTCAAAATATTGTTTTACTAAGGTTATTGCTATTTCTTAAAATATTTTATAAGCAAAAAATTTATCTTACCATTATTACCATAATATTATTTTATAAATAATACACTTAAATGAAGACATTGATTACAGTTATTTTTGATGCAATATATTTTAATCTTAAATAAAATATCAAATGAAATTTTTTTTTAAAATCAAATGAATATTTTTGTGTACTTTATTCAACTTTTCTTAAGTAATTTTTAGATGATTTAAGTTAATTTATTTTTATTGAGATTGTAAGAGCCAAATTAAAATATGGTACTGCATAAAACTTATTTATCAATCACCAATACTATTAACATTTTTACTTATTATACGTAGTAATAAAGAGAAAATTTTGTACATATAATGTGAATATTATATGTATTATAATATATATCTGTATCTATATATCTATCTATCTAGCTATATACACAAATATACACACATGTATAGACATGTATGTGTGTGTGTACGTGTATGCAAATTAAACTTGGAGTATTCATATATCTGGTATCACGTTAAGTATTATTCATATGTTTATAATTTTTCCATATTTCGGCTTATTAACTTTGCCATCCATTTCGTTTTATTGGGAAAGATGTTACTTTTTTTATTTAAATGCAATTTTTTAAACTGCTTTATCATAGAGAAATTCAGATTCCTTAGATTTATAAAAGTTGTTCTAACACGCATAAAATGTTGATGATTTTTATGTATAAGATAGTGAAATTGTAAAGTCATTGTTAATAAAAACAGAGAAATGCATTCGATTGCTAACTAAATTAGAATGTTCATAATAATGGTGGAGATATTTTTTTTAATAGATAATATAAAATCATTTTATTTTATATATTTGCCATTTATAGTAAGTTATACAATCATTTTCATTATGAATTTTTAATAGTATCAACCAAACAAACAGTTTTACAGTCATTTTTATTAAGAATTTTAAATGGTATCAACCAAACAAAAAGCCTGTAATACCTGATTTTCATTCGATATATATAATTCTATTGACCAAAAGTAAATGCTGATAGTTGATTTAGAAACTATATTAAAGCTTAGGTATAGTATGAATGATTTGATAGAATCAAAAATAATCGAATCATTGTGCAAAGTTTGATATATGGTTTCATTCAAGAATAGCAACAGGGCCAATATAAATTTTAACACCCTAATCTAGAAAATTTTGCTTATTGTTCTCTTGTTATATAAATATAATTTTATTATGAAATTTAGTACCTTATATTATTTTTCTCATTCATAAACTATCTTAATTTGTGGAAACAAATGTATTCATCTCATGATGAACACATTTCATGATGAATACACATACATTTCATGAATTCATCTTATGATGAATACACATATATTATGACAGGAGTAATTCTTGAGTTTTCTTTGAGTAATTATTATAAAACAAATACCTTTTGGGAACTGTATTGAGAAAAAAGTCTGGAAAACAAAGAAAAAATTTCTTTAATATTATACATATTTCACCAGTTATAAAATATCTAATGCAGTATATTTTCTTCAATTCATTTTCTACGTTTACTTTCTTCAATAAAATTAAGTATTTTTTTGACGTATTATAAATATATTTAATGATAATAAAATGTAGGAAGTTATGTAACTCATTAATTAATTCATTCAATTTATAAAATAATGTAACAAAATTAATCCTAAGATTAATTTTAAACTATATAACAAAATAATGTTTCGCTTCTGCAAAAAAAAGTCTTTTAAATTATGTTAATTCTTTAAAAGATATAAGTAACAAAAAAGAGATAAAAATGTCATAGAATTTTATATTTACATTAATTTCAAGGTTTTATTAATCTTGCACTTATTAGCAGATTTTTAAAAATAATTAAATCACTATAACGCATATTCACTAAAAATAGTATTAAGAAACAAACTCATGTTCATAAATTAAGGATAATTCAGAGTCACACAGAAAATGAACTCTAAAGTAAAAATCTTGCATGCAGAATTTATCACACACATCTCGAAGAATAATATGTAAATTACAAGAAGCCATCAGAGGGCACCAGTAGTAAGTAACAATGTAGAGATTGTAAGAGAAGGGTATATAAGGAATGGTTACAAGGAAGTAAAATTAGTCACAATCGCTTTTATACTTTTTCAGTGCAATAATCGCATAGTTATGGCACAAAAAAGCATTTGGATGATTTTTACGTAGTCGAAATATCGGCCTCTCTGGAATGTGGATGTACCCAGCTGGAAGTAACATGCGAGGAACTGGGAATTGCCCAGAGTGTCATTTTCAGGCTTTGGTAACGGTTCCAAGATGATGGTAATGTGAGTAGATGTTACACCATAGGTCATCCTCGAGTTACAACGCCGAATGAGAACCAGTATTTGGCAATTACTGCCAAAAGAAACAGATTGAGCCCATCATCAGACCTGTCTCGTAAGCTCTCTTCAGCTACCGGTACAACGGTTTAAAGGCAAACAGTTTACAGAGCTTAGGTCACATTGGTCTATATGCTGGTAAGCCTGTCGGATGCGTTCTCCTTAACGCAACTTACTATTGCCTGCGGTTGGCTTGGAGTAGAGAGATGTATTGTGGACACTAAAACAATGATCTAGTGTGATGTTTTGCGAAGAGTCTAATTTTTCAGTGTGATTCTTGCAGATCTTTCATGTGGAGAGGCCCTGGCACCCTCTCCATACTACCAAGAGAACATTGAACGACACCGTTATAGTGGTGCAAGATAACACGTTTGGGGAGAAATTATTCTGGGTTTCAGAACTAATCTGTATGTTTAGAATGTAACCGTGACGAGCCACATCTATCTGGATGTCATTCTAAAACAACATGTAAATTTGTTTCGGGGTGCCATGTGTGCAGAATTTCAGCTTGTGGGTGGCAACTGCCTTCCTCACCATTCGAACATTGCAGCCAAATGCCTTTAATCAGAAAATATCACCCTTATGAACTGGTCAGCATACTCACTAGAATCCTATAGAACACGTGTGGGACATGATTGACCGCCGAATTGCAGTTATTCAATCCCCTCCCACTTATCTACGGGAACATCGAAAGCTTTGCTTGATGAATTGTGTAATATTCCCCAAGATCTAATCGATAATTTGATACTCAGCAACCCATGTATTAACCACGCTATGTATTAACCATCATAACAACCTTATTATATTGGTTTTTGTAAATAAATTGTTTTTTTTAAATTGGTTCCATGAAGTAAAAATTGCAATTTTTATTAATACATATAGCATTTTATTTGCTGCTTATCTTTTTTTAAATAAATATACTTTACAAGTAAGTCACATTTGTTTAGCTCCTTTCTCTTTCTTTGCCTGAACTTGCATCATTATTAATTTATGGACATGAATGTATAATGTTGAAATTTGAAATTAAATATGACTTGAAATTTATATAATTATTATTATCTGTTGTTATGTATATAATGTTTTATTGCTATTAATTAAATATTTTGAATACAATTATTTTAAATAGCATGCTGAAAAAGAGAGAGAGAGCGCGAATAATATTTTTAAGCATATACTTACTCCTTATCTGTAACAATGATATACATTTTGTTGCATTGATTACTTGTACGTTTCTTAGGTTCCTTAAATATTTTTCTGTTATATGCTTATATCTAATATTGGGTGCTACTGACAAATGATTTGTGCCATTATTATTTGGATTTAGATTTAAAAATTCGAAAAACGTTTGAAAATTTAAGTCCTCCAACTTCAGATTTCAAATGAATAATGGCATTTAAATAGGTTGATGTGTATATACAATAGGCTTAAAGTTATACAATAGGCTTAAAGATAATTTAAATCATATTTTTGATACATATAAATAAATTTATCAATTTACTAATAACATTTCTTTTAATAAAATATTTATTGATTTAATTCCAAGATCAAATTTAAAAAAAAGATATTAGAAATTTTCTTCACACACTAACAGTATATAAAAGTTTCAGAAACACGCATAAATTTATTCATCATTTGTATATTATTTTTCCGATCAGTTATCTTCAGAAAACTTAGTACATAAATCAATTGCATTTCATTATATAATTCCAAACAATATGAAAACAATATAAAACAAATAATATAATTTATATTTACCTAATTTGAAGAATGGTTTGTTTCTATGATAAATCTTACATTTTAATAAAAGTTTAAGATAAGGTTTTATCGTTTTAAAGCAACAGAAGTATACATCTAATTACTTATCTTTAATCAAGTCATAATAAAAAATAAGAATATTATATGTTTACCTCCTGACCTGGCTGCATCAATACCAGAGATGGAATGACGAATATTCTTTATACCATAATACCATATAAGAGAATTTAAACCATAATTAAATATATATATATATATATATATATATATATATATATATATATATATATATATATATATATATATATCGCCCGTTATTTTTAATTTATTTGATTGCCCCAATGATACTATATTGTTTGTATTTTAGTTTGTCTTTATTATTGAATACATAAAAACAATTAAATGTTGTTTCTGTTGCTTTAAAAATACATATTTACGTATCCAAAATTTAATAATGTCAACACAAAATCAAAGTTCAGATTTTTGCAATAAGAGCGAATGTTTAGTGTATTTTGTTAATTATGGTTTAAATTCTCTTATATGGTATAAAGAATATTAGTCATTCCATCTCTGGTATTGATGCAGCCAGGTCAGGAGGTAAACATATAATATTCTTATTTTTTATTATGGCTTGATTAAAGATAAGTAATTAGATGTATACTTCTGTTGCTTTAAAACGATAAAACCTTATCTTAAACTTTTATTAAAATGTAAGATTTATCATAGAAACAAACCATTCTTCAAATTAGGTAAATATAAATTATATTATTTGTTTTATATTGTTTTCATATTGTTTGGAATTATATAATGAAATGCAATTGCTTTATGTACTAAGTTTTCTTAAGATAACTTATCGGAAAAATAATATACAAATGATGAATAAATTTATGCGTGTTTCTGAAACTTTTAGTGTTAGTGTGTGTGTTAAGAAAATTTCCAATATCTTTTTTTTAATTATATATATATATATATATGTATATATATATATATATATATATATATATATATATATATATATATATATATATATATATATATATATATATATATATATATATATACATACAGCTAATATATATATATATATTAGCTGTATGCACAACTAGCAAAATCTATCTTGGTATATAATAGATAATCTCCAATTATATATTATATACCAAGCATCCAAGCATATTTTTTGCGCCTGAAAGAAACACTCTCTTAAATATTTATTCTGGAATTCAAAATATCAAATCATATCAAAGAATATCAAATCTGGAATTCAAAAACTTTTTTGTGATTTTAATGCATTTATCACCAACAGTACATTCCAAAGGAATGCAAAAAAACTCTAAAATACAAAAAGAACTATTTACTATTTATAAGTCTACATATTTTATAAGTTTACTTATATATATATAGCTTATTAATACTTTGTTTTAGTAATTAATAATGCAATACGTACAAAATGAAGCAATTAATAATAAAAATCAACAATTTACTTCTTAATTATCTCAGTTAAAAGGAAATAAAAATTTTAATTAGCAAAAAACCAACTTTGGCGCCAAAAAGACTAAAAAATTCTTGATTGAAAAATTTCCAACTAACACTTCATAGGATATAAGAAAAAGTTAATGCGCAATTTCAGTAATCCTTTATTTTAGAATAAAAATAAAATTTAAAGATTTGAGATGGCAAAAAAAAAAAGCTTCAAATAAAACTTAGAACATTGGATTTAAAAGAGCTGTGCTTAAATTTAATTAGAAACTGTTAAAGATCGAGAATATTTATTTTTTCACTCTTATTGATCCTTCTGATTTATTTAAATTAAAAGAAAATAGTGAATTTTTATTTACCAAAAAGAGGCATAGTGTGTTTAGATATTAAAGATAATGTTTTTAGTTTGTATTTATTTAGTTATTAAAATAAATTTTATTTTTTTATTTTATATAAATTGCAAATTAATTAAAATAAATAGAAGAGTTGCAAAGTGTACTTTAAGTTAAAGAGTTCACCTAATTTACAGGAAACATTTAGTAGTACTGAGTTATTTTAAAACATTCAAATGAGTTTGTAGTTTTTCATATCATTGATCTATTTAATTCCTTAATGTTTTACAAACGATAGTAACCAAATATATAAATTAAAAAATGGAATCCAATGTTATATTTTAAATTTAAATCTTTCTTATCTTATGCTTATAATAAAAACTTCTAAATATATTTATACTCATATCTTAGTTACATAAAATTTATGTTGATACATGTAAAATTTATGTGGATACATTAATTAAGAATTAATTTAGGATACCCCATAAACAGTCTCCCAAACACCATTATTTCTTTATGAATTCTCGAATGAAACGATTAAGCAAAAATATATTCATGTAGATATTTTTAAAAATTAAATTAAAAGTACCTATTATAAATACATAACTATTATATACAAACAAACAAAATGCTATGTCTTAGAAAATAATAATTTTAACTTCAGATAATTTTAAATTTATATATATATTTATTATTATTGACAATATTAAAAGCAATCACATAATTTTATTCTCATCGCATGTAAAAGCATGCAAACTTTAAAACTTCAGGTACAA
Source organism: Latrodectus elegans (assembly GCA_030067965.1). Classification (NCBI taxonomy): domain Eukaryota; kingdom Metazoa; phylum Arthropoda; class Arachnida; order Araneae; family Theridiidae; genus Latrodectus; species Latrodectus elegans. The sequence continues at coordinate 81,985,115 of CM057822.1, read as the reverse complement.
CTACTTCAATTAAAACATTTTTTTTAGTTTTAATATAAATTAATTAATTATCAGAAGTTGTAGTAAGCAATCTAGAAATAATTATCATGCTATTTAAAATTGTAAAGTTAGAACTCACTGAATATAGATACAAACACTCAATATTTTTGGAATATATTAGATTATAAATGCAGGGTCACTAGAAACCAGTGGCAAAGTGGTTGTGTGTGCGTGTGTTTATATGTATGTGTGTGTGGTTTAACCTCTCATTTTCAAGTAATGATGGAATTCCTACTTTGTACCCCACAATATAAGATACCCTCATTATCGCCTTTTGTAGTTCTGATTAGGATTAAATTCTAAAAAATGTGGTTGACATTTAAGAAAAAGAAATTCATTGTTATTCATTATCTTGTTTAAATAAAAATTATGTGCATTACAAATCATTCTTCACTTATTAATTTTGTTAAATATTATATTAATATCATATGATATTAACTTATTTCTTATGATATATATAATAAATGTTAATTTATTTCGAAATTCTAATTGTGTTTTTGATATACAAAACTGTAATACTAAAACTTTAGATTGATAATAACCATTTGAAATAATTTTAACGCGCGTCTTATTACTTTTAAACAATTACTTTGTGAAGAAAATAAGAAATAAAAATAAAGAATATTATAGAAATTGTTAATATTACAGTTAACTAGGTGAAAAAAAGTTATAAACATATGGAAAAATGATATTTTATAAATTAAGAATTAGAAGCAAATTGAAAAGCATCATTAATATAAATTATGAATAAATTTGAAAACTTGAACTCGTGCTTAAAGACATAACAGGTTAAAGTGTATATTATTATGAGTTTTGTACATCTAATTTTAGAGGGTTATTCAGTATTTCTCCTTCATTTGGAAATATAAATGTGATTTTATTGTTGTCAGCAAGTAATTATAAAATAAGAGAAAACAATATGTCTAAAATTTGAAATGGAGTTTTCTTGAAATAGGAGTGATATTCTAATTCAGTTCAATAGATTAATTCACTCCTAATCCTCATACACTTCGATAGCAATTTTGAATTACTAATACAAGTAGAATATTCTAACTAAACAAAACAGCCTGAAAAACTCATCCCACACAGATATTCTGAGAACCCGATATGAATTCTTGGAATAAAAGTAAGAAATTATTGGAATTATAGCGTCTTGAAATATTTGCATCAAAATGCTCAGTGTGTAAAATATGTTTCACAAAAATAGTCATTATTTGAGGATTATGTTTTATTACAGTAAGGAACATTTTTAGGGTGGGCAAAATATGACTTCCGAATATCTTATTGTTTCCTAATTCTGAACATATTTCTTTCAAAAGTATGATGTAATAATTTGGTATATTTAAATTAGAATAACACTAATGAAAATCGAAGTTAAAAATTTTGATTCCAAAAGAAATATTTTAATTGCATCTACAATTGTAATGTATTTTTATTTGAAAAAAATGTTATTTATAGTTAATTATTTCAATTGCCTGTCAACTTGTCTTGTGGGCAGCGTGCCTGTCTACGGATAGGGAGGTCAACGGTTCGAATCTCTGTATAGGCATGGATGTACTTTCTCTCTCTCTCTACTGTTCTTGGCCTTTCCTTGTGTGTGAATGAGGTGTAAATAGCTGCCTACCTTATAAACGATTCTCTATGGCATGTGTGTGTACTGAAGTAGTTGGACTCCACACCAAATATGGTTCAGTTGGAAAAGTGGAGCAGCGCACCCCAATTTGCCAGCCTAGCTGGCACACGATAATAACAACAACTCTTTTAATTTATTTTAAATTTATTTAAGAGTTAAATGACACTTCTCCTGTGTTTACCAAAAACATACACTATTTATAACATGAATCTCATAACAATAGCTTAGATATATCATATTACAAGCAGGAATAAAAATATACTGATATGAATAGAATTAATTCCATTTATAAGTTCATTAATAACTTTTAATTGTTTCAAGAAAAGAATGATTGAATAAGTAAATAAAATAAATAAAAGCAATTTAAAATATTTTGAAGAAAACAAATTAATCCATTAAAAAATAAAGATGTATATCATATTAATATTCTAACTCAAATTATGATTTCCATTATTAAGACAATGATAATTCTGATGCATTAATGGAATTCTTTTATAGTAAACAAAAATATAAACGTGAATTTTTAACTATACACTTTTTATGTGTGGGAGTTAATTATTTTATTTCATTTTTATTTTAAAAACTGAACGTTTTTTGTTTCTCCATCTCATAAAGTAGAATTATTTGTCACACAGATAATTATTTTAAATTCCTCTCTATAGAATTAAATATATTCTAAATAAATTGACATATTTAGTATTAATACATATTCTAAATAAATTGGCATATTTATTATTGATACATATTTTGTTTTATTTTACAAGGCATGAATTTCGTAAATACAAGAATTATATTTTATGATTCTTATACTCAACATTTTTGTATTTGTATTATTTATATATATATATATATATATATATATATATATATATATATATATATATATATATATATATATATATATATATATATATATATATATATATATATATATATATATATATATATATATATATATATATATATATATATATATATATATATATATATATATATATATATATATATATATATATGTATATATATATATATATATATATATATATATATATATATATATATATATATATATATATATATATATATATATATATATATATATATATATATATATATATATATATATATATATATATATATATATATATATATATATATATATATATATATATATATATATATATATATATATTAAATTAAATAACAAGAATTATTTTGATTAAACATTTTGAAAATTTAAGAAAATTGGGTAAAGAGCGAAAATGATCTAAATAACTGATAACTGTTCCTTTAAATTTTGGTTGAATATATATCCCAAATATTTTTCTTTATATATTTAGTATTAGTTATCATCAAGAAAATTGTAATCATTCTTTAGTCCTTTGAATCAAATCACTTTTTTTTCTATCACGTATTCAAAGCCTCGTGTTAAGAAAACTTACAATTAAGTATAAATATTTTTAAAATTGTATCCTTTCACATGATTGTAGCAATATTAAGTTTCTTTTTTTTTCTTTTTTTTTTACTTTTTGAATATTACAATATTGTAAAGTAAATGGCAATAGGTTAGGTAACTCATATTTTCTTTCAAACGTGTGAATTTATGTGTACAGAAATTCGTTAACGTAAAGTAAAAATGATATGATCATCGAAGAATGTACAATGCTTTTATTGAGAAGAAATTGTAAATAATAAATATAACTTTTGCGATTTTATACGATTCTATTGAAATAGCCGAAATTTCAAATTGAACAAAGTGTGAGAATATTCTGTGCAAGTATTATTTATTTAATACTGTTTCATAAGATTATTTTAAATATATTATTTAAGGATTCACAGTCACTTTTAAAACAGATTTTTGTACTGTAAATTAAGAAAAAAAAATTTGCTCAAGCATATTTGGCTTCCAAAATTGATCTCTCATTCAAAAAGGATTTTTAATTAAAGACATCATTTGTTCAATGCAGAAAAGGAATAATAACTAGAAAGAAGATCACTATTCCATAAAAATAATTTTAGTTAAAGGAAAGAGACTCTCAATCCCATATAAATATATTAAGAATCTACTGAATTAAAATAATTATAAGAAACTGCTCATTAATACTCAATTGCACATTAAAACGCAATTTATACTATACGGGAAATTTCATAATTCATTATAATGATAAGTAATTTATTGAACTTTGAAAACCAGGTTTTACTCAATTTTAAAACTATTTTGTATAAAAATGTGAAACATTAAATAACTTCAGGGAGTTAAGAGAAATATATAAATGTAAATTATTATTAGCTTTTATAATGCGCTAATGTAAATTGTTCATTCACAGGAAAAAAAAATTCAATATTTCTAAAATGAGCCTTCGTAATGAGCCCATTACTTAGAATAATTCTATAAACTATTATCTTATTTTTTAATTAAAATCTGACTGCAGTTTTTTATTACAGAGTTAACAATTTTGAAATGTCATTATCTGATATGCAAAATAAATAATGAAAGCTTTCAAATACATTAACATTAAGCAGTAGGCGATAATTTTTTTAGTGCTTCAAAATCACTTACTAAGAGATAAAATAATATATGAATCTTTATTACTCTTGTTTGCTTAGTCAATGCAATATTATTTTAAATCATTTTAAATAACATTATATTTTTTCCAGTTCTTACTTTTTTTTATTCATTTCCTTAATCAACCAGTGATCAGCAACAACGATTTACTGACCTAAAATTTGTATATATATATATATATATATATTAATTGTATCTATTATTTTTTTTGTCTATTTAGTTAGTTTTTTTATTATCTGTTTACTTAGTCTCAGTTTATCTTATGAAGAACTTTTTATTCATAGTTTTAAAATATTTTCATCAAGTGTTTTTTAGCAAGTTGATTGCAATTATAATGAGGATTTTCATTTAAGTTACATAATTCCTCATATTTTATTAAATCTATTTTTAATTAACATTAGAAATAAAATATTTTATTACGAAAACTTTATTTCTTATGCAAGAATAAATACTGGCCTGAAATTTAATGCGTAGCATAGGATTATTTTTATTACACAAAAACTAAAACAGAGTAAAAAACATCTTGACAAAATATGTTATGAGAAATTATATCCTGAAATAGATTCCAAACCCAATTTAGAAAACATTTTTCAAAGAATTCTAAAGTGGTATTTCTTTAAATGATATTATTAAATCTGTTTAGTCGTTAATTAATAAATCGTGAACTGACGAAATAATTACTTCTTGATGATTTAGTTAGATTGCTCGGCTCTTACTTTTTTGTACTAAAAATATTATGTATTGAATATGAACGTAAGATTTAAAGACAGATTAAATGTCCTTCTTCTTACTTCAAGAGGCATCTATGAATAAATTTTAAAAACTGAACAATTAATATTTATTATATTTTTACTCTTATATTTATATCCGAAACAAACTAACGAATCAAAAATGTGTTTATAAATATCTGATGGAAATCCAGCTTATCAAGCTAATTATATTCGATATAGATAAAGTAACATTAGTTTTTTGATAGATATAATTGTGATAGAATAAAATTACATTTCAAACTGATTGAATTTAAATACAGATTTCCAAATGAAATATAAATATAATTATTCAAATATTGCTATTATTTTTTTTAATATTTTTACTAAGTATTATTAATGAAACCATGAGAAATTTCTAGAAATAATTTCAAGAAATTATTTTAATAATTTTTGTAAAATCTTCATATTAAAAAAGTAGTAAAGCTTATGAGGATATGATACAAAATACCTCAAAAGCTTTGAATCCAGATACAATAATAATAGATGAAAATAGGTTGAAAATTAAGATAACATAGCTGTTTTTCAGAATATATAGAAATTTCTTGAATTTAATAAGAGGTTACATTTGCCTAGCTGGAAAAATCGTCATTCTCATTATCGAAAAATAATAAACATTGTTCTAAATCTAAATAAAAATCTTTTATGTTGACTAATGCTGGTTCAAGCACAAGAAATAAATTATTACCGGAATATTTTCAGTATGAAACAGTAAAATTGGATGGTGGCAGGACCAAGTCTTAGGTTCCTCGCCTTTGTCCCTACTTTAAGAAAAAAATTATATTCTCTGTCGAGGTAACCATAATCGACAGGGCACTATATTGCATACGTTTCCACTAATTCTTCTTGTTGTTGAGCAGATCTTCAAACATCAAGCAGAGTGAAATTTTTATATGATTAAGCATTAAAAAGAAAAATTTGTTGATTAAAAAAAAACAGCACTTTGAGAAAGAAATTATTTAATCCCCAAAAATTTTAAACCAAGGAATTTTTTAGCTATAATTTAAAATTTTTTTTTTTTTTTTTTTTTTTTTTTTAAATAGAGTAAATATTTTCGTTATTTTCCAAAACTTTTAAAGAAGCGTTAGATCAGACTTATTTTGTGTATTGTAATTTTATCGTTTGAAATATAAAGAATTAATTAACGAGTATAATGGGCATAAGAATTAAAGACTAACACATAATAGTGTTTCTAATATAAGTTTCTGAACTTGTAATTATGTATGTGATTCATGCATGAATTTAATAATTAATAAGATATTCATGTGGAATAGAAATAATGTGCTTCAAATGTTATTTGTAATAAAATAGATCATCTGCATTGCTTAGGATACAGATGATTTATTTCTAGTGTATAGATTAGAAACTAATATTTTATTAGGATGAAAAATTCCACTGCTTGAAGATGAGATGTTCAAATTAAAAATTAAGCTAACGAAATCTATCTATTTCATAATAATTGTTGTTGAAAATTTTTGGGATTTGCCATTTATTCATCATTTTCCCAGGACACATTGAAATACTTATAATATTGTTTTTCAATGCTCATTTATTTCTGGTACATTTAACCCTTTCTGCATCATTAGGAGTGCAATTACTAGCTACCTATATAAGAGTAATACAGTAGTTGTGGCATCGATAGGAGATCATCCGTAATTCGAAATTGAAGTTAAGAAAAATAACGCCCATAGCTTCAATTTCCGGCCAATAGAGCTAGAACTATATTAAATTATAGCCGTAGAAATCCATAAATGTAATTTAAAATACTGCACCGCATATTATAGAGATTCAGTGAACGAGTGTATCTTAAATAGAGATTTTAAAGTATTTTTGAAAAAAATTCCTTCTATGAATTAGTTTATGAAGAAATATGGATGTATTTAAATAAGAATAAACATCACATAAATGGATATAACACTTAAATAGGAATTGCAAGAAAGTATTTTCCCTTATTTAAAATTTTAGAATAAAATATCTGATCATTCACTAGAAAATCATTCATCGTCAGTCTTACAAGAAAATGGATCAAATGGAATTCTAATATTAAATAAAGATATTATGCTCTCTTAAATTTAGATCTTAGCAGATAATTAAATTAATATATTAAATTTTTATCATATACAGATTGAATATAAAACTATTCTTAGTGAATTTATTTGTCATATCATTTATGACAATGAACCTGTTTCAAAGTTGTTTGTTACCACTATCCAAATAGTTTGTATATTACAATAACACCCCCTAGAAATTAGACAGTTCTTTAAATATTCATGACAATCATTTTTTATTTGTTTTGGTTTTTAGATGCTATTCCAGTTTGATATAGTGTGAATTTCCAGTTTTTGAAAGTGTATAAAATATACTTATCATGGAATTGATTCAAACCGTTCTGCACAGATTTTGCACCTGCTAAAATCGATGATTATAATGTTATTACAATGCACTATATTTAAAAATCATTTCTTACATGTTGTCTTGCTACTGTCATATTCAGTTAAGACTTACATACTTGTTATTTTATTTTAAGTGTTTTTGACAATAAAAAATATATGAGAATTTATGATTAGTATAAGTTCAGATAATTCAAATGCTTTTATGTCGCACTAGCTGCGAAGGATTTATCTATTCAGCTATTGACATTGTCTTTTGGTTCGTCCAAAACGTTATTGGTTATCTGAATTTAGTGCTTTTTGTTTTGTAAAAAAGTCAAACGAATGCGTTTTGCAATATTCTGACTTAATTTAACACACATTTTTAGATAAAGTTCACTTATTTATTTTAAATGTCTTTTTAAATATTTTTTGCTTCAGGCCAATAAATAAATACTTTAACAATAAAAAATTACATTAAGAGTTAAAATAGAATATAAGGACTTAGAACTCAAACATTTAACTGACAAAAAGATATGTTCCTTCAATTTTTATGAAAGTATGTAAATATGTAAATGTCAGTCCATATGATGTCTTCATTAAAAATGTAGGAAGATCTGCACGTATATATATATATATACATATACATATAATTTTTTATACAGTATTTACTTAACAGGATTCAGAATTTCGTTGAATGGGAAGTAAAACTTTTGTTTTCTCTTTAAAAAATAAAAAAAAAGAAATAAAACACAAATCTATGATAAACAATTCATTTTGTTTTTCACCATTCCAAATATATTCTGTTTAATTAATCAACCTGCCTTAAAGTACATTGAATTTTACCGAAATCAGTGGTACTTTGATTTAAAACCATTATTTCCTGTTTGAAGATAATACTGTTTTTCACGTTTGAATAAACCTTGTTAAAAGTGAAAGCTAAAAAAAACTTTTCTGTAAAGTATAGATACTACTGGATTAAGGTTTAAGCCAAATTTTAATTTAAAATTCTAAGCAACTCATAATAGGATTTGAAAAAAAAGAAATCTGTTTCTTTCTAACATTTGATTTCAGCATTAGAAGCAAGATTAGGATACCAATAAAAGGAAGTTTCAAATAAAAAGAAGTCCTAGTATTTCTTAAAGTTAATTCGTGCCTAATTTTAATTGGAGAAGTTTAAAGTAATAGTTAATTAAAAAAATTTCTTTCTACTTAATTTTGCTAAATATCTTTTGATACATATATTTTTAATTGCTATTAAGTGGAATACAAAACAATGAATACAAGTAAATACATTTTATCTGTGTATATAACTTTGCTTACAGAAATACATAAGTATTATAGAGTATAAAGAGTAGAAAAGTGCCACAAATTATTCAATATGTAAAATTAGTAGTGTTTGAAGTAATAAAAGTTTCATATTAATGTAATAAAATTCATTTTAATTATGAAAATTAGCTCTTGATAAATATTTTTATTCGATTAATATACTTTTCCTGCAATATCACACATTTAATATATCATATAATATTGCAAATGATTTAGATATTTTAAATTTTAATATGTTGTAAAATTTATTAATACAATATATTATTATACACTTATAATGTTAGAAACATGGCAATTTTCAAAGAAAGCAGATTTATTTCATTTTAACTCTTATAGAAATAAATACAGAAATTTCCACAGTACTCTTATAACGCGATTTCCTGATCCTCGTATAACCACATATAATGTGTTGATTTTTGATATTATATTTCTGCACTACGAAATTTATAATGGAGTGTTCATTTCACAATCAATTTTGGGTATGTTTGTACATTGTATCAATTGTGCTCTAATGAATTAAATTAAATTATATAATGGACCTTTAAGCATGTTAAAAAAATATGGTGAGGTGGAACGTTATTTTAGATAATTCCTACAACGTATAAACACGTAATAAAATTATTTTGGGTATAATTTGATTTATTTGAAATTAACTATTTTTTAGTTGCATTCGTATATATATTTTTTGTTTTTAATTAAAATGTTCTTAATTTGATTTTCATAAAACACTCAGTTCATTCAAAATATAGTTTTCTTTAATAGTTACAAAGAAAAATCTTTATAAAACACACTCATTTAATTCAAAATATAGTTTTTCTTTAATATTTATTTAAACCAGATTTATCTAAAAAAGAATGACATGAGTCACTTGAACATAACGTTATACGAGGTCATACGAGTGGGTTTACAAGAATACTCATATTACCGTTCTCTTATAACGCAGATCCAATATACCACGTTATAGAGGGGATTACAGTAGCTGTTTGTTTTACTTTAGCTATTTTTAGCTCTGTAAAAAATTATCACTTATGCATTTTTGTATATGCTTTTCAAATCTGTATCAAATGAATATGCTTATGCTCACCCTTGCTTTAATGTGGCTCTTTTTAGTTCTGTAAAAAATTATTAATGTATTTTTGAAGACGCTTATCAAATCTATAATGGGAAAATACAGAAGCTGAAAACTTCACTAATTATATGCGTATTTACACCAAAGAAACGCATAATTTGTCGTTTATATAAGCAAACACCATAAAAAATTTACAGTTTATGTTATCAAAGTCAAAGAATAATTCAGCTATATTATTAAAGACGTTATTAAATCGAATTAAACTTATTAATTGTTTTATTATTTATATATATTGATTCATATGTATTGCTTAAGTATTAATAAGTAACAAAAGGCATTCTTTGTGAAAATTTATGATTGATTCTATCAGATGCTTAAAAATATAATAAAGATTGTAAAAGGAATTATGTAAAATAATCGATTGCTTATTTCTCAAAACAGATTTTTGTGTAATTAGCATTTCACAATTATTTCTGCTAAAAAACGTAAAAAATACTAAATATCTTTGTATCTCCTTTTAAAATTTATTTCCACATGCAAACAATTTCTCAAAATTAGGCTCCACAATTGCCAAATAAAACAGTTGAATCCAACCGTCTTAATTAATCCTTTGAGTTATAGCGAGATCCAGAGTCCCCATTAGAAATGATTGATGTCTTAATTTATCAGTCAGAGCTCGCTGCTCGATTCAAACGAGAAAGTCCCTTGATTTCTTGAAACTGTGTACTTTATCTTTTCCTTACGATGTCTCCGTAATCAAATGGTTCCTGGTTACTGATAAAGTTTCTTCCGCTCCGAGGGCCATCGAACTAAAATTACCTGCTAACAGGAAGGAACTTCCGAAAACCTTGCTTAGAAAGATAGAGAGATAATTTCAGTTTTCTGAGATTAGTTTCTATGGTAGAACAAATAATATGTTATTTATAGTTTGGAATCACTTTTTCGGTTTTGTTAACTAGCGCAGTTTCAGAAATAATGTTGTACTTATATTCTGAATAGAATGTAAGATTACGTACGTAAACGAGTCCCTTTTCGTAAAATCTTGCTAAAATATTTGACAACTATAAATTTCATTTAGTTCAATTTACAAGGCAATTTTATGAAAATAGATGTTTTTTTATTGTTTTTAAAACAATTTTAATATTTTTGTTTGAATTTAAGAATAAATTCAGAAAATTGTTTGTTGCACAGTAAATTACATTTGCTATGTTTTCTCTGAATTCATAATAAGTGAAAAATCAAAATAATAATAATAAGTAAATGAAATGAAATAAATATCCTTCATTAAAAATTTTAAGGCATAAAAGCTCCATGATTGACAATAGTTAGAATTATTATCGCATAAGTAATAGAAATCAACAAAATTAAGAGGTAAAGTATACACTGCTTGTTGCAAATTTACAAGTGCATATACATTTATTCTAGAATTATATATAAAATTTTTAATATTAATGTTTCACACACACACATAAATTTGAGATTACTCATTAAATATATATTATTTTCTACATGTAATATACGAATCTTTAAATTATGAGCAGAATAAGTTTTCAAGATATTTTTTTAAAAAAAAATATTAATCAGAAAATTAAATTTAATTTCTATTATAAAAATAGTATTCAATAATCAACAATTACATTCATTCTGCATAAATATACGCTTATTTGTCCTTCAGTAAAATTACAAAAAAGAAACTATTTTTCTTAAAATATATACAATATAACAGATAATATGTTATGCTTCAAAATTTCATATTTATTAATTACTTAACAAAAATATAATTTTGGGCTTTTAAGTATGTATCATTCCATTAAGTTGATTTCATAATTGAGTATAAGCACATTTTATAACATGTGGATGACTTAATATTTCACTTAATAAGCGGGAGGAAGATTACGTCTAATAAACGAGTTAGAAAATTAGTTTAGATATTTTAAATAATTAAAATTTTCAAGTGGTTTTACATTATATTTCTCTGCATTCATTTTAAAACATTTACAAAATTGTTGAATATTTAATAAATATTCTTGCTTACTTCACCATCAGTAAAAATCATCTAATAAGCAATGTCTTTCCGTATAAAAATGCTTAAAAGGAATAGAAATTAAATACAAAATATTATTAATCAAAACAATCCAAAAAAAAACTGTATGATAGGACACATATATACATTTTCTTAAATTTTCTATTACAATTATTTACAAATATATACAAAATGTATTACTAATACATTTTTTAAACTTCTCATTTATGTGATTTTTCAAAATGCATCTAAAACTAAATTGAAATTTATGATATGTTCTTTTTCCAGCAAAAAATTAATTAATTATAGAAATTGCTTTGAAGTAAAAACGAAAAAAAGAATGCATAAAATTAAAATTTATCTTTAAATTTCTTAAATTAATTTTGAAATTATATTATATATTCCACCTTTAATGCAACTACATATTCATTATAACTGTATTAGGAATTAAATTGATTCTATTGAAAGAAATAGTCATAGCTGTTTATTTCTAAAGAAATTAAATATATTCATTTATGTTCACAATATACTAGCATTAGAATAGATAAAATAAATTAAAAAAGTTATTCTGTTTATAACTAGCATTATTGTGTATTAAATTTTATCAAAGCTTATAATTTTAAAAGAGTTTTTTTTTAAATTTTAGGAAAATTTATTGTGAGTTTAACACACACATTTACACATACACACACACACTTACAAGCACACACACTCAAACACACACACACTTACAAACACACACACTCAAACACACACACACTTACAAACACACACACTCAAACACACACACACTCTCACACACACACTTACACACACACTGACACACACACACAAATTTCATTTCTAAAGTATGTAATAAACAAAATAATTTAACAACAAAACTCTTACTAATTTTAATAATTTCCGCTTATGTTACTAATTTCTCGTTAGTAAGAAAAGCAGAAATTATTGAAATTAAACATCTTGAAAACTTCTCGTTAGTAAGATGAAAAACCGTTAAAAATGCTAACGTTGAATGGAAACTTCTAAAATGATTATAAAGAGATTAGATGGATCGTCAAAATTTTTTCTCCGCCTTATTCCCTTAGAACATTACATTACTTTCTATCATTACTATTATATATATATATATATATATATATATATATATATATATATTCTCAGTAAAATTTTATTTAAATAAAGTAAATATTAAATAATCTCATCTATATAGTATAAATAAAAAGTAAAATTCATTTTAATATTTAGGAATATTAATTTAATTTATTATAATTCCTCATAATTTTCTCAAATTATTAAAAATGTATACAAAATTTAAAATTATGAATCAAAGTTAAAAATGCGATGTTACTACATTGAGTTAAAATTTTGTTTATCAAATATAATCAGTATAATGCATGATTTACCTCTCGGAAAGAAGGTAAATAAATAAGACTAAAAATCTTTATTTTAATTATTGTGATCTATTTTTAGGTCTAGTAAGATATTTGACCTTTGTTCAATGTCCTTTAAGTTTTTTATTTGTTTTATATTTTTCTTTCAATATTTTGCATAATTTGCTTTTCTAAAAAGCATCTACCCATGGTTAACATATATAATGGTTTCTAATGATTTATTTTTCATTTTCTTCAATGGTGTGTATATTATGTCATCTTTGTTACCCATAATATTAATTTATTATTATTAGTGAATCAAACGTATTACATAGTCCATAACCATTGAATTGCATATCATGAGCTGAAAATTTCAGAAAAATCAATTGCGTGTTTAACTGTAGAAATGGATTTCATAGACAATGTGTTGTATGTATTCAATCTTCACCAATCAAAAATAAAACAACGCTGCATAAAAGTATTCCCATAGAAATTTTTGCCTAAACCAGACGCATGAAACGTGTTTCATAAGATCCAGCAAAATCTGAGATATACAAAGTGATGAATTGTGCTACAGAAATGTAGGATAAATTTACTTTTATAACCAAAATAGAATATTTAAAAATGTGACCTCATGATTTGGATTTTGTTCTTTTTTATCATATTAGTACCTTCTTCTAATATGATGATCACCAGACATAACCATGATGAGAAAATGTTAACTGCAAAATAATAGATATATTCTATTATTTTGATTCATTTTAGTTTTGTCGGTTATAACTAATTTTCGAAAAAGAATCTCACAAATTCTTACACACAGTTTTACAAATAATCATAATAACATCATAGAAATAAATTGCCTGCATGATGAAGATACTTATAATAACAATAAGCTGTAGTCATTTTATTTAAGAGCAAATTGTGCATTTAATTTCTTCACAATAATCATTAGAAGTTTGAAAATTCCTTTCAAATTTTAATCTTTCAATTTAAATAATTTTTATGTAGTGTATTAGAGTAATATATAATTTTTTTGATGAATTATTCTTAAGTGCTAAATTTTCCCTCAAGATTTCATACCTTATTTCAGTATGTAATTACTTTATGGGTTAATAGATTACATTAGTAATCTATTAACCCATAAAGTAACCCATAAAGTAACCCATAATAGTAAATCAACAGACGATTTAACAGCAAATAGTTTTGTTTTTGATTAGATATCATGAATCTTTTTTTTTTATATTGTTGAAGTTACCAAACTTTCTAAGTGCCCAACTGGTATTCAAAAGCAAACCAAAAAATTCTGCATGCGGATGGTTTAATTTATGCTTGGATGTCTTAGTGAATTTTTTTTTTTCATCTGTAAACTTTTTGATTTGTTACATAGTTGGAATGGACGTGTTTCTTCTACTTGCAAAACAATAATGCAAGAGAAAAATTTTTCTTTCTTGAATGAATGAGCCGAAGTTTTGTCAATAGCAAATTCTGGCCCTGAAGACATTCACAAGCAAAAACTACCGTAAGTGAATAGAAGGAAAGTTGGCATTAGGTTTGGCAAGTTAAACTGATAAAGTAGAATTTTTTTTTTTTTTTCATTATCGAAAAATGAGGTGCCATCCGTAATCCAGACCGAATTCATACAAGTTCAATAATTCTAAGTGACGAATATTATACGAAATTATCTGGTTTATGAAAGTAAAATTATTTTATTATGAGTCTATAAAGTATCTTGGAACCAAGTGTCTTATTTAAGCTTATTGCAGTTTGTGTAGAAAATGAGAACAGTCATTTCTTGCTATATTGACTATCAATATAAAAATATATCTAAATCATTGATAAAATTTTAAAAACATATCTATTGTTAACCATTTTATCTTGCTTTTATCTAAATTTGTTAGTTTAATTAAAATTATATCTTACTTATTTTTATTTTCGTAATAAACAAAGTTTTTAATTTTTTTTTATAATCGTATATTGCTAAGAATATATTTTCTAAATGAGCTAAATCATTCTAATTTTAATGATGTTTAGTGTCGCCATCTGTTGAAAAATGATGGGAATGCAAAGTTAAATAAGTTAGATCACCCATTGAGCCGAAGTCTTAACATTTTGCCAGCAATTTTGCTTAACATGGCATGATTTTTCTTTTTTTTTTTACTCGTAAAGTCAAAATAAATAATGGGAAATAATGATTTAATAAATTTTCAAAAGAATCATAAAAAAAATTTAAGAAATTTTAAATATAATCATTTATTTTTTATCTTATCATTTTATTTAAAATTCTATTTTAATACATGTTTTATTTAATACATGTTTGAAAATTATATTGGAAACATTCTCACGTCAAAAAGAAAACTAACAAAAATTTTTAATTTTGTATGTTATTATTATGAAAAAGTATTCCTTCGAATTTTTGCATGAATAGTTACTTAATGAAATTTAAAACTAATTTGTAAAATTCCACGCATTTCAGAATATTCTCAAAGCACAACATTCAGAATGATATGTTGTATAGTGCTGCCATCTCTGAATCAAAATGTCACATAAATAATGAAATTATTCTAAACCTTATACTTTGTGTTAAACGCTTGCTTCATGTCTAAATTTTTAAAATACTTATATAAGATTTATTTAAAAAAAATTAGTATTCTGAAATATGAATTTCTTACGTGCTTCCTAATTTAGTAAGTATTTTTAATGAAAATAATTACAAAATTTTCAATTGATTTTTTAAATGATCATTTAAATTTACATATATTTTTATAAATATTTTATAAAAATTATAATGTTTGGTGAGACAGCTTGAGTATACGTTTTACTATAGTGTTAGCATTTTTATGTCCGACTTCTATTATGTGCAATTAATAAAATTTAATACCCACATTTGTCTTTAAAATCCAAATCCAAGTTAAGAATTGGATTAAGAGTTAAGAATTTTTGAGACAGAGAATTTTATAGCTCATGTACCCTATAATTAATGGTAGAAAAATAAAGAGCTCACCACATTTGCTTGTACACCAAAGTATATTAATCCAATAACGACTAGTGATAGACAATATGCTGTCGCCATCTAATGTTAAAATATAGAACTAAAACTATAATTTGATTGTCAAAATCCTACTAGAAAAATATTTGAAATAATGTGCACAACTTTATTTATTAAATCTTTATTATTAATAGCTTATATATTCCACAAATATTTTTATTATTAAAAATTAGAAGAATTCTGTATTACTAAAAATCTTTGCATAAGTATCAATCAATCAATTAAAAAAAAATTACTGATAGAAACAAATGATAATTTTCTTATGAAAATTGCCCAGACTTCCATATTTTGTATTTTAAATTCAATCCTAATATTATGCTGAATGAACAAACTTTTCTTTCAGCAATTATTCTTTACTTTTAAAGAAATATATTTCATTCTAAATAAATGATATGATTTTTCCCCTTTTATTTAAACAATGATACTTCAATTAATGTAAGAATGTATTTCATTCTTTGTGAATCTGTCATCTGAATATTTTTAATTGTTACTGGAAATATGAAAAGTAAATTTAAGATTAAATTCTAATTTCCAATCTATAAATAATACATGCATTCTGAAATTCATTGTAGATTTCTATGCAGAATAATTTGTATTTATATTTCCTTTGACTTTAGTTATTGAATTTAGTTTTTAGTAGAAAAATGTCATCAAATAGGAAGTCATTTCGAAAAAAAAATGCAATATTTTACAAAATTTAAAAATACACCAATTTTGATACCGTTATCAGTAAACTGTGTATTAAATTATTAAGTTTTTCAGATATTGGAATATTTCTGGACTCGTTCTTAAGAGAATTCAACATCAATATTGCTATTAATTTAATTCAAATAATCTTATCTAAGCAATGAAAATGAATTCTCTATTCCAAATTTGTTAATCCTAAACGAAGAATATTTTGTAAAAAGAATGTCTTTTATTAAAAAAATTACTCTCGATTTGGTAAGAAATTGTTATTAGATTTATGGAATGTGTTGAGTTTAAGAAGAATGATTTCTTTAAAAAGAGTCACAACATTCTTTCTTAAACCATTACTAAATTTGTGTCAGTTTTTAGTAAATACTTAAATTTGTTTTTCTTTTGAAGAAAAAGAAATTGTATAACGTTTTTAAGTTTTTATGCATTTTCTGATATTCCCATCCAAATATAGGAATAAGTGAGACACGGTATATCTTTCATGAGATTTTTCTTCTCGACGCAGAAGGAGAAATAAGCTTAAAAGTTGCTGCCTTAGCTTTCCGTAATCTGTTTGAATATTTTTCCAGATAATCTTCTTGTGAATTCATAAATTGTACACTTATTTCTTTGCTTCTTTATCATTTAAAAGGTGAATCCTTTGTATTAACATGGGCCTCAACTAATTTTCATGAACTTCAGAATGAAATACAAAATTATAGAAAGAGTTGAAAAACAAAATAATCGCTTATATTCGATAATGATTTATTAATAACCAATATTGTACATTTTCAATGTGTAATTATTATAACATTTATATAAAATTTAAGAAAATATATTTTTAGTTTTTAAACATACCAATAGTCTTATAATGCTTGGCATTTATTTCGTAGACAATCAAATGTTTTGAACAAAAAATAGTTGAAAGAAACTTATGATTATAATTGATGCTTTTAAGAAATGAGGCTATGAAAGATTTGATAGTGAATAAATTGGTTAAAAGAACTTGCATAACAACGGAAATGAATGTAACATATGTTATTTGTGTATATTTTTACTATTATACACAATCTTCGTTGAACAGAATTCAGTATTTATTATTTAAGAAGTAAATAATGCAATGAAATGAATAGTTAGTAATCTTGCACATGAAATTTTGGATAAGAAACACATACTAAATTAGTAAATATTAGAAAAAGTCCATTTTGTGTGCAATTATTTTCATTTAACTTGGTGGATTCCACCCCATTTTTTGTATAAAATAAATTGACTTTGATTGTTTAATACAGCTTTGATTGTTTAATACTTTGATTGTTTAATACAGCTTAAGGCCCCAAATTATCTTCTATTAGATTTAAGATACGTTATTTTTCATGTGAGAAAAGAAAAGAATTTCTATGTATATGATTTTAAAATCCTTAGTTTGGAAACAGATAATGTAGAGTTTAAGAAATTAATAAGAAGTATGGCCCCGTCTTAGTTGATCTTAGAAATGTTGGTTTCTTAGAAATCTTTAGAATATTTCACATGCTTTGAAAATATTATCCGATACTTATGAACAAAATAAAATATAAACGCAAGAGTTAGTCTAACAGCTGATAATATATCAGTTCCTGATCATATTTTGGTTTACCTCGGATTTTCCAGACTATATTTATATAGGCACCGAATCATGGTTTTGGACTTTCTGAATAAACACTACTGATCATTAAAATTGCTACACCAAGAAGGCGACATGCTACAGACGTGAAATTTATACGAAAGGAAGAAGGTGCTGTGGTATGCAAATGATTAGCTTTTCAGCGCATTCAGACAAAGCAGTCGCCAGTAGTGACACCTACATTGCGTTTAAATAAGGAAATTTTTCAGCCGGTTCCTCATACACAAATTGCATTTAAGCGTTGTTGCCTGGTGAAAAGTTGTTGTGATGCCTCGTGTAAGAAGGAGAAATGCATACTAGCACGATTCTGACTTTGATAAAGGTCGAATTGTAGCGTACCGGGATTGCGGTTTATCTTTTCGCAGTATTGCTGCTCGCGTAGGTCGAGATCCAATGACTGTTAGCAAAATATGGAATCGATGGGTTCAGGACGGTAATACGGAACATCACGCGGGATCTCAACGGCCACCTATCACTGGCAGCCGAGAATACAGGCATATTATCCGCATGGCCGTAATGGATCCTGCAACCACGTCACGAGCCGTGAGTCAAGAAACGGGGTCGTTTGGAAGACAACAAGTGTCTGCATGAACAGTTCAACGACGTTTGCAGCAGCATGGACTCCCAGCTCGGAGACCATGGCTGCGGCTTCCCTTGACGCTGCGTCATAGACAAGAGCGCCTTCAATGGTGTGATCAACGACGAACCTGGGAGCACGAATGGCGAGACGTCATCTTTTCAGATGAATCCAGGTTCTGTGTACAGCATCATAATGGTCGCATACGTGTTTGGCGGCATCGTGGTGAACACACACTGGCATCGTGCATTCGTCATTGTCATACTGGCCCATCACCTGGCGTGATGGTATGGGGTGCCATTGGATACACGGCTCGGTCACCTCTTGTTCGCATCAACGGTGCTTTGAATAGTGCACGTTACATTTCTGGTGTGTGACCCATGGCTCTACCCTTTATTCGTGGCGCAGCTTGTCCTTACTTGGACCTTGCGCCACTAAAATCAACCAACCAACCAACCAACCTACCTACCCTTTATTCGAGCCTTGCGAAACCCTACATTTCAGCAGGCAAATGTCCGACCGCATGTTGCCGGTATTGTACGGACCTTCCTTGATACGGAACATGTTCGGATGTTGCCCTGGGCAGCACGTTCTCCAGATCTTTCACCAATAGAAAACGTTTGGTCAATGGTTGCCGAGCGACTGGCTCGTCACCTAACGCCAGTCACTACGGTTGATGAACTGTGACATCGTGTTGAAGCTGCATGGGCATCTGTACCTGTACATGCAATCCAATCTCTGTTTGACTCAATGCCTAGGCGTATAACTGCTGTTATTACTGCCAGAGGTGGTAGTTCTGGGTACTGATTTCTCAGGATCTATCCAGCCAAATTTTTTTTTGAAAATTTAATCACTTGTTATTTCTGGTATAATATATTTGTCCAATAAATATCATTTTGTTATATGCATTTCTTCCTGGTGTAGCAATTTTAATGTCCAGTAGTGTATTTAATAACCTGGCTTAGCTCTGTTGAACCCAGAAAGTAAATAAATAAATAAAAAAAAACTAATCATTAATTTAACAGAGTTTTAGGAATAATTTTCTAATAGAAAAATACAAAATATAATAATATAAGATATATAGTAGTGAATAAGAAAATTCATAAATGTAAGTAAGTTTTCCTCTGGGGTTTGATGATTAAAAGTAAATAATAATAATAAATGTAATGAATTAACGTCACGTAATTTTGAATATATATATATATATATATATATATATATATATATATATATATATATATATATATATATATATATATATATATATATATATATATATATATATATATATATATATATGTATATATATATGTATATATATATGTATATATATATGTATATTAATTTTGCATAATAATATGTTTCCATGAAAACTCTACATATTCTAACAATGAACACTAAATGGTTTAAAAATATAGTTATAAGCAACAATTATATTTTAATTAGTTGCTTCATCCTAACTAATGTTATTATTTAAATTGTCGACTGAAGTTCATATTTACAGTTATTAAAATACCTTAACCAAAGTAAATGGAATAATATTATATTAAGTATATTAGCATAATCTTATTACGAATCTATACCGGAATTTTCTTATTTGAACAATTTATAAATAGAACAATTTAATATTAAACGTGAAATTTATTGATAATTTTCAAATATATAAATTTTTCAAAAAGTGTCTGTTATGTTCTGTATATAACTATGGATTATGTTTCTCCAACTTTTAAGAAAATATTCCGAAATTTATTTTGAGCAGTCTTATTGATGAAATTCTTCAATAATTTAATGTCCTTTAGAAGACAGTAAAATATTGATAATAAAATTTAGTACAATACGTAAGTCAAATAAAATATTTATGCCAAAGAGAGAGAGAGAGAGAGAGAGAATTACAGAGAAAGATATTTTATTTTCTCCCTTATTTAATACATCAACCGTTATTACATCACAGTATTAAAATTTTTGTTACTCAAGAATATATTGATTTAGATAAGAATTTCACCTTCTAAGCATTTGCCTATTATTTAATTATATTTAATAAAAAATCTATATAATAAAATCTCTAAAGAATCTGTCATTTTTTAACTTGTAATATAATAATCTGTTTAATAGTATGTTATGTAATTATATTTTATTTTATAATATTGTGTTAAATAAATTTCGATTATATGTTGTCATTCAGTTTGTGGTAAAATTTTGTTTACTTCAGAAATACCAATTTAAACCATTCTACAGTAGTATTATAATTGTAAATATAAGCACAAAATATTTTTGAACTTTAGATATTTTATATTCACAGTACATTTGTTTCAAGTAAAATATATTTGACATTATTAATTAAGTTTAAGTTTCCAACCACTTCAATTTAATTGTTTTGAATCTCTAATCTTATATCAGAAGCAGAAATAAATTAATTTCCGATATCGTTGTTTCCCTCCAATTAGGCAAAATGAGCATTACCACTTTAGAAATGAAAATTAAATGGCTGTAAATTTCTTCATTACCCCAAATAGTACCATAGGACATACTTTTGCACAAACTTTCTGTTTAATGCACTTCATTTTGTAGATTAAAAAAGTGATATTGCTAAAATCAACAACTAAATTTTCTTGTCCAATCAAATGTTAATTCAATCATGTAACTCTATATTTAGTTTAAATACTAATTTTTGAAAAAAATGCGATTAAATTCAACATGATATTTTTTTTAAATCGGATGAAAGGCAATATGATTTATGTTAAGGTTTTGTTACAAAAATAACCATCATAATTCTAATAAATTTGTTCAAATAAAATCAAAAATATAAATAAAAATAAAATTTATACATTTTAAGTCGAAATTAACGTACCAAAATTGGACATATGATAATTATGACATAATATTTTACTGATACTTAAAATGTTGTTGAATTTCGCTCAATATATTTATTTCAGTCCATGAATTACAGAAAAAATATATATTAAATTTAAACTGAATAATAAAATTTTATTATATTCAAATATGAAACATTGAATTAGAAATAATGTATTTATTAAAACATTTTGTATTTTATCATGTCTTCTGTCCCAGAATCTTATTAATTTTATGCGCATAAAAAAGATATAAAAAATCTGTAAATATAATTTACTTTTAATGTGCTCAAAAAGTATTATTTTCGATCATAAAAAGTTAATAACAGTTAAATTTCATGAGATATTTTACAGTGCATAAAACTAGTGTGTCAGGATAAAATATATGAGAATAAAAAAAACAACGTTATATACTCTTATTTATAACAACTTATAAACTGTAAAACAACAATAAAAAGTTTATTAAATTTGAGCGTGTGTACATAAAACTTCAGCCTCACTTTAAAAAAAAAATAAAGCAATAAATTGTACAAAGTTTATTCGTATTATTCTTTTTTAATTTTTTGTGTGAAACCAAAATTTATTATGTACTAGAAAAGAATTACAAATAAATGAATACTAATATTGGAAGTAATTTCATCTGAAATTGTTTGTAGAAATATTTCTCTTTAAATCACAGCATTGGGGAAACCTTAAATAATCTTGTATAAAATATCTATACAATTCAAATGATTTTCGAAATATAGAAATGAATTCTAAATTCTTAATTTTTAAATTTAAACGCCTCATGAACAACTGAAAATTTGAGAGATGAATTTTGAATTTACTAAAATCACATTTTAAGAATATTGGACTAATCTATGTGTAAGAGCAACTTGAGTCTCCAATCACATAACAAAGAACCTATCAATTTCTTTTATATTTATTCAAAACAAGCTTTCTGTAAAAGATAATAAATAAATAAAAAATATGTTGTTAAAATGATTTAGAAATTCATGTAATCCAAACGATTATATGAATTATGTGAATTAGAAAATACAGAATGGAATTCTAAATTCTTAAACTTAAAAATTCCAATAATAACTAGAAATTTGAAAAAAAAAAATTAAATTTACTCTAAGGGCACATTTTAAAAATTGTGGACTGTATCAATGTGTAAATGCAGCTGGATTCTCAAATCTAATAACATAGACTTATAAATTTCCTTTACATCCATCTTTACATCCATCCTTCACAAATAATAAAACTAATAACCATTTTATGCATGTATATATAAAATTAACTATATTTGAAAAGTTTTTAATAACATATTATAAAATGGAAGATGCGAAAGCAAAGGAAAATAATAGTGCATTAGCAGTCAGAATTTTATATTTGAATAACATTGGAGTGATACTTATATCTATTATTCTAAACATCATTAATGATATTTTAATCATGTAACACTAAGCTGGGAAATATTAAATATTTCAGCAAAAATGGTAACCCGAATATTAAGAACATAGAAATAAAAATAACTAACTATTTAGTAAGGGACAATGAGTTAAAAGAATTTAACTTCTTAGTTTATAGAATATTGAAATATATAAGCAAAATTTATCCATGGAAACATTCCATTAATATGCACTCTATTTTAACAAATTCGAAGATATACAAATGACATCTTATAAACATTATATAAAGTCAGTTATAATTGTATTGAATAAATAATACCTAAGACTGTTATTGCGCACGTTACCCATGTTTTTGATATAATTTAAAAGTTTAAGATTTTAAAGTTAAATTAATATTAAGATATTTTATCTTAAAATTATTCTATAATTCGCATAAATGAATATTTTAAACCAAGGAAAAATGCATGCTAAAATAATGGAAAAGTATTTTTGAAAAAAACTGATAAAGGATTTTAAAATTAACCTTAAAAACAAAAATATTTCCATTTGGAATGTCATATGATAAACATGAAATATATAATCAAGATGATGAAAACTTTACATAATAATAATTACAAAATATTTCCTGTGATCAATATTGAAAGATTCAAATGTGCTCAATCGCTATAAATATTAACTATATGTAAAATACTTTCTAGGTCTATAACAGACATGGAAAAGAAATATTTTCATATGTTATTAGGTTTAGATCTATAAAATAGAATTGTGACTAAACGATCATTATTGATTACAGAAATATTCCTTATAATAAAGTTAAATATTTTGCATAAAAATGTAACTATTTCATTTTTTCATTTGTCGATTTAAGCGAATTCTAATAAGTGTACAAAAAATATTCATCGCCAGTAGTTACGAACACATATAGAAAAAAATGAATCATACCATCAAGTGTCAAGTTGAAGGATTTAAATATCTTTTATGTGTATGAACATTCAGGTAGTAGAGTTTATACTGATATCAACATATGTTAAAAGCAGGGAAGTTAACTCTCTTTACAGGTTATAATCTATATTTTATGGTATGGCATCTGGGCGTAAAATTAAGGCAGAAGTGACGAAGAAGGAGTAAAGTATGAGTAGGTGGAGAAAACTTCACAGATTTCCAGAAATATATTATAAAGTTATATATACTAGAGAATATTTACAGTTGAAAAATTTACGGGTGGACTTTATTGAGAATTCCTCTTAAATCGAGTTTACGTGAGAAATCCAACTGAAGACAAATTAAAATGTTGTTGAAATACTTTTCTGTGTAGAATTTGTTTGATAAGGTAAATCCTTACAATAACTTATGAATTCTTTTTTTACAATAAGTTGCTTGTAAATTATATTTTTATCAATGATAAATCAAACAATTTTTATGTGTATGTGTACATATGTATTTTACACACACACACATATACAGGGTGTCCACTAAAGTCCCTTGCCATCCTCTTAACTTCGGAACGGCTGCTGCTATATTCATAACAGTGGTGTCTAGGTATAGTAAAGCAGCCATGTGCTAGTCAATAAAACAGACTACAGCGACATTTGGTGGAAAACAGCGGAGTTAGTATTCCTATCTCGAAAACGGAAAGAGATAGAGATTAACAAAGTTGTAGAGCATCCTGGATTTAGTACGAAAAGATGCATTATAGGCATTAATGTGAAGAATATAACGGTTAAAACAGGCATTTATAGTTTCGTACTGCGACGTCACAAAATGATCTAAGAAAGAAAACAAGGAAATAATTATAACGATAATTTTTATTTAAGATGTTTAAACTTCTCACCGTTAGCTGCAATGCACCATTTGGATACTCGCTTGAAGATTACGTAGCACAGGTTAGAGCATACAGCGTGACACGTTGGAATACGCGACCGTAATGCGTCGTTTAAGGTCCTGCAAATTTTGTGGAATGGTCGCATACAGCTGCTGTTCAAGCATCTCTACAGGAAAAAATCCAGTAGAGACAGATCATGAGAGCATGGAGGCCACTCTTCGAAAACGCCATACCCTAGTATTTGGTTGCCAAATTCCTTGACGAGGTATTGCTTTACTGGAGATATCTTGTTAGCAGGCGCGCCGTCATGTTGAAACCATAGATTTTTGAGATTAAACAACGGCAAGTTCTCCACAAAATCACGAAATACATTCTGTAGCAATCGTGAATATTGTGCACCCGTTAGAGTGCCATTGTAAAACATTGGGCCTATCAGCTTGTTATTGTAAATTGCACACCAAACGTTAATAGCATACCGCTTTTGATGTTGAACGTCGACGAAACATTTAGGATTTTCCAGGGCCCGGTAATTGGTGTTTTGGCTATTGTACATACCATTCCGTGAAAAGCATGCCTCATTCGTCCAGATTATATCTGCCAAGATAGTTGGCTGGACCTGTATCTGATTCATGACGTAGTTGCACCACGCATAGCGTCGCTCGGCATCCCCGTCCATTAAAACCTGTTCGGGCGTTGGTCGGTATGGATGAGCACCTGATTCGCTTAGGCTTTTACAAACCTGACTTTTGGAGAGATCACAGTGTTGACTGATCTCTCTTACGCTGCATTTCGGATATGCGAGTGCATATGCTAATACCTCATCTGGTTGAACTTGCCGTCCTACCTTAGCTGGTCTGCCAGATCGAGGTTGACTAGTAATGCAACCAGTCTCCCTTAAACGTTTAATAACAGTTAGGATGGTTTGATGAGAAGAATGCGGGGCTGCATGGAAACGTTGGTGGTAAAACCTTGCAGCTGATCGTGCCTTGCATCGACACTCACAGTACAGTAAAACCATCTCATATTACTCAAATTTAGAATACTCAACCATGATCATGAGGATAAACATACTAAAGCCCTAAGAAGATGACTCTTTTATAGCTGTCTCATGTGAACTGGCTTGGCATTTCTTAAGTATTTGCATATTGAATTCAAAATGTTGGAATTATTTTTAATACTTCCGTTCTTCCCATTTCGAAATATTGAATTCAAAATGAAAGTACGAAAACGATTTTTACGAAATGTAAGTACGAAAAATTAAGTACGAAAACGATTTTTTGTTTTTTTTTAACTATGCACACGTACGATGTGTTATGCCACAGCACAAAACAACAAATGTCCGTTTTAACCATTGTATTCTTCATATTCATGCCTGCTAGGTATCGTTTCGTACTAAGTCGAGGATGTTCTACAACTTTGTAAACCACTTTTTCTCTCTATCTCGTTCCGTTTTCAAGATAAAAATCGTAACTCCTCTGTTTTCCACCAGGTGGCGCTGTAGTTTGTTTTATTCAGTCACGCTTGGCTGCTTTACTATACCTAGACACCACTTTTATGAATATAGCAATAGCCTTTCCCAAGTTAAGAGGGTGGCAAAGGACTTTAGTCAACACCCTGTATATATATATATATATATAAATTATATATATATATATATAATTATCTATATATATATAATTTTTCATCATTTCTTAAAAAATATTCTTTGATTTTTAAATGTATTATCTTGTTATATTAAGTTAAAATATTAAGGGGGATTATTATAAAGCTCAAAAGAAACTCTGAAGGTATAAATACGACATACTGAATGTCACGAAGGGCACAATCATGCTTTCAGTATCCACTTATTTGACACTTTTTTTGATAAGAATTCATATTTTGCCTTGTTTCTCCTTTCTTTATATGAGATAATCATTTTATATTATTCACATTATATTGAACTTATTTTGCCTCATTGGACCGTGTTGATTTAATACTTCCAAATATATCAGTTCAGTTTTGTGTCCCAGATGCTTTCGTGCATTTGTTTACTATTTAATTTCTAAAAGCAACGTAGAAATATAAATCAACAGAGTAGGAAAAAGAGTTGGAATATTTTAGATCACTATTACAGAAGTTGAATTTTCTGCAGAGGATATTGTTCAAACCAGTGACGAAGAACCTGATGTAAAAGTATAATTCTCATGATTGTTGTTGTAAAGTGAAATTGAAAGAGGAAAATAATGAGGAATATGCATAAGAAGAAAACATTTTTGCATGCAAAAATCCATTACTTTTAATGAAAAAGAATCAAAACAGCCAAAATTTCTCAAAATTTGGTCATGGATGAAACTGATCAGAAAAGCTACAAATTGTTCAGATTTATAATTCAACAAAATGTGATACAGACACAGTAGATGAAATGTCTATATCATATTCAACAACTCAAAAAACCAAGATATGTCTGATGGTTCTTTTATTGCACAATAAATATCAAAGAAAAGAATACCAAACTTGCTCTGATGTCAATAAATTATTCTTCAGTTCAATGTGCAAATAAAAATGGCCTACAGAACTTAGTTTTATCTTTCATTGAACCGTTTATAGAAACTGACCTAATATTTCTAGAGAACACTATCAGAAGTCATTAAAGCCAATTCTAAGACAATCAGGAAAAAGATGCTGCAAGCAGTCAAGTCTTGTCAGTCCTTTTAATAGAGTCATCGTAGCCTATCTCAGAAAACTCATTACAGTTCCTTCTTCCACTAGAATCTTCCAACTCTTATCCTATGTGCGTTAAACCATTGCCTCTGCTTAAGATATTTTTTCAAATAATAAATTTCCAAATAATAAACAATAATATATTTTAAGATAATAAACATTTTTTTCGTGTGAAAAGAGAGAGGGTGTTTTATAACTTGTTCAATCCAAGTTCCTCTTTAGCTAGCGCATCATCTTCTTCATTGTCCAGAATTCAACAATGAGCAGTTGTGGAATTGTAGTAGTGCCTTAAACAAGCTCTTGCACTTTGAATGAAGGGGAGTGCCATAACTCTAGTAGATTTATTGTTACTCAGGATGCAGCACTAGGAAGCCTACTACAGAACACTCATAAGCATATATCGATTCAGAATCTTTAATTTAAACATGCAATTTTGATTCTATATATACGAATCTTGTCTATTAAAAACGTTTTCTTAAGTGCAGAATTAGTGTTTCATAATTAAATAGGAAAATCAATATTATTTTCAATTTATTGTTCATTTTTCAATAAGATTGACTTGGGGGAATCAGTTCCCTCACTAGGCATCCCATATCAATACCAGGAGCTTCTTCTTCTGGATTTATTCATGGTTACATAAATTGACAGTTGATTACATTATTTAAGCAAGATTGAAATGTACTTTTGTAATATTGAGAAAGTTTGAAGTAAGGTTATTAATGAATCGCCCATTAAATCATTTTTGTAGTAACTATTATCCATTCGTTTAATTGATGGTTTCATATTATTCACATGAAATGATGAATGATGTGTTTACCACTTTAAGATATCCATATGTTTTAAAACTTTTTATTAATATTTCCAAATTAAACCTTGATTACCACCTATTAAATAAATATCTTCTTTTCAAGTATTTTATTTTATCATCTAACAAGTTTTTGTTTGATTATTAAGTAACAAAATTTATTTCTGAGTAACAAAATTTTATTTTTAATTATTTTTTTTGAAAATGATATAAAAATGTTTATGGTTCTATGTTGCATAATTAAAATTAAACATATTGAAAATGTTCTTTTAGAAATATGTGTCCATGACAAAAATGAACAATTCAAAGTTTTCTTATATTAATTTCGAACTTGTACTATAACAAATTACATCCGTTTATTTCACATTTAAGTTAGTTTTCTGGTGCTGTTAAGAGAGCGTTAACAGAAAATTGCATTATTTACGATGAAATCATTTGCTGTCAAAAGTATCTGTCAGCTGTTAAAAGTATCATTAAATATCTACAATAACTGCAAGAAATGACAATTTTAACAAAAATAATAATGTAAAACAAAAGCTTCTGTTAGGAAGTAAGACGTATTCATTGGAAAGCACTAGCATTGACTGTTTTGATTTCATCGATCAAAGGCCATGAAACAAAGTGAAGTGAAGTTTCTTACGGCTATAAATTTAATGTAAAGGATCACATTCGATTATAAATTAATCGATACTCTCGAATAATTTAAGTTTACCATGTGAAATTTACGATTAACTGTTACATTTTTATGAGGATGAAACACTCAATATATGCTATAAAAGAGATTTTAACATATACACGTCAGTTAATCTAGACTTTATAATATGAGTTTATTTTTAAATTATCTTATATAATCGAGAAACGTTCCTTTACAATAACAATTAAAATAAAAATTCCCATCCAGATCCCAGACTTTTCATTTATTGAAATGGAGATAAGTGTTTTACCTTTGAGTTGAAGAAACATGGATAGAAATTCATAGTTCTCTTTGGAATTATCACGGTTTTCATAAAGTAGATATTAGTATAAATTATGAATGTTTTTTTTTATTAAATTATGACGAATTTATGTAAGCGTTTTTGATTATTGTGTTTTATTTTTGCTGTGTTAGAATAAGATATTTTAACAGATAGCATATCATATAATTTAAAATAAAATTTGCAATTTATGATTATCATTATACATATTGATTAACTGAATATTATATGTGTAACAATACACGGTATTTATAATTAGAAAGCATGATTTAATGATTTAATATCATTCTTATGAAAACTGTGACAAACGATTTTATAATAATAAGCAAAAGTGTTCTCAAACTTGATTGTTTATAATTTTACTGTATTTTCCTTGTTTTACGTACTCTCAATTCTTGTATGATCTGTCTTCCATTCCGGTATAAGCAAGGTATTTTTATAAAGAAAATGTTTAGCTAAAAGTTATTTAATGGAAGAAGTGGTATTTGTATTCTGAACTCTAGGCAAAGTTGAAAAAATTGTACAAAATATTTTATTTTTAATATACTTATTATAGCACATATTTAAGATTATATAAAATATAAACTTCTAATAAACTAGATTTCCTTTGATTCAATTATAATACAGATTTTAATGAAGTAATTTTATGTAATAATATACGTATTGTAATATGTAATAATAAATTTATACAATAATGCGTGCATTTATAACTTCAATTATGTGATTAAATATTTGATAAAGGAATTAAATATTTATATACATATTTTAAAAGATTATATCATAAATTATTATGATAAAAGTGAAGTAAAAAATTTTATGACATTTAATAAATTAATTGCCTAATTTTTGATTTTAATAAATTAATGAATAATGACATATCGTATTTAAGTAAAAGTAAATATATTTAAATTGAATGATCATGAAAAGAACATTTCTGCTAAAATGAGGATATCATAAAAGAGATTTTTAGAGGATATTTTTTAGACATGAAAACCTTTTTAATGTATAAGATGTAATTTTAATGTATAATGTAGACTTTAGGAAAGCATAATGCAAAACTATAAGAAAATATGCTTCAGTTAAAAATTCAAAAATTATCATTTGTTTAATCAGCAATATATATAGGTATATTGGTTAGGTGTAAAATGATATTACCTAACAAAGATACAATATGACCACAAACTTTTAAGTTATGAATGAATCTATTTTGTAAATTAAAAATATTACAATTATTATTTGATGTTCAAAATACAGAAGTGTTTATTAATACCCCTCTCTTTGCACATTCAGTACATTTTATCAAGGATTTATTTCATTATTAATTGAATATTTTACTTTGATCTGTAAAAAAGGTACGCAGTATAGTACCCAAAAGCATTATTTTCTGGAAAGCATTTCCATTAAAGAATACAAAAAGAAATAGAAATGTTTCTTTCTCAAAAAATAAAAAAAGCACGAAGTAGTCAACTTTAGCTAAAAAATATATTGGATTGCATTGCAATTTCTGTCTTGTTTTATAGGAGTCACTGTTTCTTTTTAAACTATTCAAATGCTAAGGTTTTTCTGTAGTAAACAATTTCTGGTAAATATTCCCGTAAAAGCAATAATTTGAAAAAAAAAATTCCAAAATTGCTCGAACAGTTATTAATCATACGTAAGAAATTTTAAATGCTAATCATTCAATGAACCAATACATTTCTGAAGTAAATTTTAGATTAAACAATCAAATAAACATTTCTCAATGAAAACAAATGTTTTATTTCTTAGTTGTTATATAAATTAAAAAAATTTGGCTTGCATTGTCTAATTAAAACTAAAATTAATTTTCGTTTTATACTTGGCATCGAAGATGATTTTAAATTTTGAGAAAATTTAAAAATTCTCATTCGATTTGAATGATTTCTTGATGTGTAATTTCAAATGTAGGAAAAAAAAAGGAATTCTGAATTTTAACAATATTAAATTTCCGATTTCCATAGTTGCGATATTTTTTTATCAAAGCAAAAATAAATAAAATTCTTATATAATTAAACTGTTGGAAAAATGTAAAATAATTCATTATTATAAAACATTTTAAATTTATACGTTGAATAAAAAGAATATTTACCACGTATTTATCATGATATTTTTAATCGAGCTCATTGTAAAATTATGTAATTATTTATTATGAGCTGCATACTTTTAACACCATTAAAGGCATAAAGATACCATTATAGTCAATAATATTATAGAAACGTAATTGAATGAAGATATTGATAGCTATGTATAACAACATTAAAAGAAGATGAAATGTAACATACTAAATGCATTTCATCATGTGTTTCTTAAAAAATTTAATTAATTTTGTGAACAATAATCAGATGTCAGAACATGTATGAAATATCGATAAAAATAGTACAGTTTATTATGTTTGAATTCTAAAAACATTTTTATTATTTTTGAATTCTAAAAACAAATATAAATAAAATAGGAATTCTCTAGAAGAAATAAATCATAAATTTTCCCTATGAGTACTGAATCAACATTTCATTTTGAAAATTAAGCACGCGTTAAATAACATCATCAATTAACGTTTAGTTTGAAAGAATTAACTTAGTGACTATTGTCCAAACATTAAGTACTTAGATATTTAAAATTTAAGTAAATATTTCAATTATTAATGAAATTCCTCCCTCTCTCCAACTAAATATATAGGAATGGATTTTAAGGGCTCCTTTTCTTAATAAATAAAAAATTTTCATTAATTTTATAAAAAATGTTTGAATCATACAGAAATATAAAATATACCAAAACACTTACAAACAAGTAATGAAAATAAACTAATCAACAATGGCAACACGTATATAATAATTTGTTTCTGTAAATTATTTCACAGCGCATTTCTCTCTCTTTAATTTCCTAAGATAAAGTATTAACTAAGTGGAATATTTTATATAATTTATTTAAAATATTAAAATTTAAAAAAAATCTAAGATAAATATTAACATTAATATAGAAATGCAATTACAACAGGCATTTCGAAATATCTTCTTTCGTCTTAATGACTGTGAAGTTGCTTAGTTTGATTGGTAAAATAGTCTACGTGTGATGTGTTGAAAGTACAAAAATAAATTGTTTCACAAAATATTACTTTTAAGAAAAATACAAAAAAATATATCTTCAACAAAATTGTTCTTGATATTTACGATAAATTGCTTATTTAATTTTAAGTAGAACACCTTAATTGTAATTCTTAGTTAGATACTGGCTTATTCTTAAACTTGGAAAAATATAAATAAATCAATGCTAGTAATACATTTTAATGAAATAAAACTAATATGTGTGTAAGACATGAGAAAAATTTATTAAATATTGATAAGCTTTGATAAATTGAATCAACGAAGCTTACAATGTTAAAGCTTGGCTATATATTTTTATATTTTATGATTATATATTTCAATTACACACCATAAATATTCGAACTCAATTTTCGAATGAAGGAAACTGATATTCTAAAATATTTTTATATAATTCGATAAAAAATCAGCTTTTTTCACAAATCCTGATGATCATAATTGTTGTAATGTTACCCATGAAATTTCATTAAAATGGGTACTTTGCTGTAGACAGTAGTCAAATAAAAGTTTTCTTACACATTTAATACAAGATTATAGTAAAAAGAATATCTTCAGTAAAGCCTGTGTGGCGCTAAATTGTCAAATTTTTCAATACTATATTTTGACTTTTTAAAAGTGACTTTTTAATTTCATATTCAAATTTATTCAAAAATAGTTTGTTCCAGACTAGAAAGTTCCAGGTAAATTACTATTTAATATTATTTGAGATACAGAAATAGTCTTTGACAATGAATCTACTTTAAATGTTTTTTGACTTTGCTTAAAAATCTGGTTTGTCTTGCGAAATGTGACCTCACGCACAGGAGAGCGAAAAACAAATAAATTTTTTTAAGTTAAAAATTTATTAAATCCACCAACAGGCGCTCCTTATATTGATCTTCAATGTATTTTCTATTGGTAGTGTATTACGAAATGCGTAGGCAAAATTCTGCAATAAAGTGTGAAATTTATACTTTTCTGAAATGTTCAAAACTAGTGTGAATATAATATATTAAAAAATGCAGAATTGCAAAAAATTATGATCTGATGACTTGTATATATTTCATTGTTCTTATAACACATTTTAAGAAAATGTCACACACACAAAGAAGTCACACACTTCTTTTTAAAAAAGGAATTCTGAAAAGAATGTTTCATATTACTTTAATTCAGAATATATTTTGATAAAGAAATTTACAATGAATTCATATAAGCATTAAATGTTTCCATAATTTGAGCTGTTTTTATTTCAATTTTAGATTAAAATTTTAGATCCTGCCAATTAAACATAGTAATGATTTTAATTGTATTATCATATCAAGTTTGTGACAGAACTTGCTCAAAATATAAATAATTAAACTGTCCATGTAACAAAATTAACTGTCATGCAATATTAAATGACTATCAAATTTTAAAACTTTTAAGCTTAAAGTCGATACGAACGCCTTGATACAGGCTAGAAATTAACTCATTATTTTTGAAACGAGGCAGTTAAAATTATTTATACTAGAAACTTAAGAACTGACTCATTCCTTTATATCTTCTTTTAATTGCAACACTTTATTTACTATTGCAATAAGTGTGAAACTATTTTTTTTTCAATTTTGCAAATGAAAAAGTTAATAATTTTCTTTCGTTGTTACATATCCTATTTTTATTTTTTCTAGAAAAATGTTGTAAATAAAATCTTTATGATTTTTCTTCTCTTGCTATCTATTTTTCTGATAATTTATTTTAAATAATTTTTTTATACTAGATAAAAATGCTTTTCCATTGGTATTTCAACTAGTTGCATAGGAAGTGCATTAAATATAAATTATCTTAGCATTATCATTCTATTGTGTGTGTTTTACACAATCTGTTACAAAAGGGTCAGACACACATTTCTTTTAAAAAGTTAATAAATGTGAATATTTTAAGTGTTCTTTCTATTTTCCACAAGATCATATGTGATTAAATTAGAGCAAGAGAATAACATTAAGCGTTTTTATTTTTATACTTCCTTTAATTTAAATACACTCACATCTTCTTCAACCATTTATGAAAGCTTAGGAAGCTGTAGATCCCATTGCATTTATTAATTTTTAAACATCAATGTGATTTTATTCAGTTTGTGTTGATTTCGGTTGTACAAAAACACACTAGAGAAAAATTATTTTTTAGTTTAAATATTCCTTGAGGAAATTTTAGAAAAATTATTGTCGAAGGATAAATTATATGCTTAATAAATCCATTGCTTGTTACGCAGATTGTTCCTTAATATTTTCAACACTGGTGTGGTTTAATACTTTATGTTTTTCTATTTCCTATATAGATTGTTGTGATAATTTTAGGAACTGAAGATGACATACAAGTATGAAATAGCTAACGCATAGATTTTTACTTTCTATTTTCTATATTGCATATGATTGGATTTTATTTCTAAAAACATTTTAAGGAGGTTAGCCTAACGTTAGGAAGCAATTGAAATGCATTTAATATCTTTCATGTAAGTTGCATTTCCAGGTGAATTTCTCATTGACATGTGACAAGGATGAAAATCTTAAAAACAACCAACCACTCTCTAGACAGATTTGTATGAAAAAGTAGAAATCCAACTTCCATAATTTTTTGTTCAAATGTGGTTTGGATCAAATCCTTTTCTTTATGTGTCATACAACCTTGCTCTGAAACTATGTTACTAGAAGCACAGAACATTTCATTTAAAACTATAATTAGAATTAATGTTTAACAATTTTGATGTTTGCTTAAAACATTAATGTTAAAAAATTACAACCTTGAATATTCAAATATTAATATTTGTATTCATCAATTTCATATATAATTATTTATGAAAAATCACTTAATAAGGAAAGAATAACCACATTTAATAGGTGTATAGAAAATAAATTCTACTCATAAAAGACATCCGAAGAGCAAAATCAACAAGCGCAGGTATTTTAAAGTATTTTTATTAAAATTTCACTTTACTATTAAAGTAACTTTTGTTGAAAAAATATTGGAGATTAAGATATGTTTGCTAAAAACATATTTAATTCTTGATGCGGCACATAGAGATTTAATCATTGTTATTATGTGTACCATGCTTTAATTATTTCAACGGTGAAAAAAAAAAAGGAAATCTTCATTGGATTACATAATTGTTGATACCTGTAAGCTAAATAACAGTCAGTAATTTAAACTTAAAAATTCATATAGGCTGTATATTTTCTAAATATTTAATCATTATATTGACATTATTTTTCAATAATTTACATACTAATGCAGATTTTTGCATAAAGTATTCTTTATTACTGTTTGAGCAAATTGGCTTGAGTAGAAGTCAAAAGATTCATGTCTGCTGGAACTATTTTATTGGTGTTGAAGTAAATTTTACTTTTATTAAAAATAACACTTTCAGTTATATATCCAACGCCTAGCCCTTTGTTATTTCATATTTTATTTTTAATTTGTGTATTTAATTTAATTTTTGTATGGCGTCGTATATTTATAATTTATAGAAATAATATTTAACTTTAAAAAGACAGGGAACGTAAATGTTATTTACATTTTATTGAAGGATTATTTCACAAACAAGATTCTTTAAAGGGTAAAGAAAAGTTGTTATCAAAAATTTTATATAATTAATATTTATTTATTTTTAATACTGTTTATAAGGTTTGACAAAAAATATCATCTTCATATTTCTAATCCTAGTTTTAATAAGATTTTGTTTAAAACATGGCTTAATAATTCTCTCATGCATTTCAATGAACACACAATTTTTCTGAGAAAAAGTTTAACATTCAATTATATATATTTATCGCTTTTATCCATAACGTGAAAGGATTTAACTATTATAATCAGCACTTGAATATTGTAAAAAAATACTATAATGAAATTTCAACAATCAACAAAAAATTAATATTTTTTAACTATTATCAAATTCTTGAAATTCAAATTTCAATAAGTAATTGCAAAGTATAAATGTAGTTTTCATTTTATTCATTATATTCAAAATATATGTTATACCTATATAAATATAAAATATATTATTCGGGCACCTCTTTCTATAATTTCTGTATATATGTAGAAAAAACATGTAGATCAATTTCTTTATCTACATATTTTCCTGAAATATTTTTCATGGCTCCATAATAAGTCAGATAGATTCTAAGGTTATACAATGGAGACCTAATGTCTTCTAATAATTTATCTGCAACTCAGATAAAATTCTTGCACAGAAATTAAACGCGTCATTTATAATGCTAAAATACTTTAAACATCAACGATAGATTTAATAAAAGCACATTGCTATTTTATCAATTTTAATCACAATTTATATCAGAGATCCAACAGTTCTGAATCTTTAACAATATCTGAATTTTTAATAATCCACTCAGTAATTTCAAATTTATGCTTTTTAATTCTAGAATATAAGCAATATCTTCAATAAAATTTGATTTCATTACCACATTCCTTAAACCAGAACTATGAATACCCGGTTTCTTGATTCACTTGATTGATGTCAACTTTTTAAATTTGTTTCCACGCTTTTAAATACTTAGTAACAACACAAATATTTTCTGAAATTTTTTTCTTACTGAATTTAGAAGCCCTCATACGTCTTTGTGTCTCACAGTATGAGATCAAATAAATTCAGAAACATGTAATAATTTCATTTTTATTTTAGTTAAATGTTAAACAAATTAGTGTATGAAAAAAATAAGTGGCCTCTTCTACGTAGAAAAGAGATAATAAAAAAATAATTTCATTTTAAAATTAAAACAAACCAGATAAATGTTTGCATACACTAAAACATTTACTTAAATATAAAAATGTGAAAATTTTTTTTTTTACTTTTAATGATCAAAATGTACCACATATAAAGGGAAAGAATGTAAGCTTTTTAAAATTTGCGATTAAATTACTTTTTTATTTTTTATTCCTTAATTTATATCAAAAAATAGAGTTTAAAATCAGCCACCATGTTACCATTTGTACAACTAATAATTACTAAAATAAATTTCATGATGTATATATTTTTATACATCTTTAATAAATTTCTTAAGTACATTTATTATTGGAAAAATTTATCAGTAAAATGTTGAAGAATAATAAATAACTTTAACTATAAAATAATGAAAAGTGAAGTTAAAATTTCATTGTGACAAGATATCGACTTTAATAGTATAATTTGTTCTATTTAATTGATTTACCTTATTTGAAACTCAAATATTCTACTTTTAAAGTATTTCACAAAAAAATTAATGAAATTTTAGAATAGTTTGAAAATAAAATTATTTATACATTTTTAAAAACAAAACACAAAACAAGCAATACAAATTTATACATTTTTAAAAACAATACCTAAACTAGTATGTTGAAAATAATTTCCTGTTATCATAACGTTTATATAGTTTACCTTAAATTTCTTTGAAATTTTATTTAAAAACACTTTATTTAAATATTATTTTTCATAATTAATATTTGTTTAGTTTTTTTAAATTCTTAAATTTCTGAGAGGGTTAAAATGAGAATCTAAAAAAAATTCTGTTTTAAAGTGAAAAAATATTTTTTAATATGTTGCATATAAATGTAATTCCTTTTCTGATTGTTCTCTTCTTAAATGCATAATTTGATAGAAATTAATTAAATCTTGTTCAGTAAAATTGAAACGTGTAATCAATTTTAATTTTAATCATAAAAATAATTTTAATTGAAAAAAATTCCTAGTATTTTCTCTAAAAGATTTTTTTTTCAATTTAAAATTGATATCTTGTCAAAAAATATATAGTCACTAATTTTTAAAGCAAAAAACCTCTAATAAAAGCGAAAATATTCTTTAAATATATAATGTTAATTAAGTATAAAATGTCTCTCAAATGTATTAGTAAAAATAAAATTTAAACTTATAATGCTAGCAATTTTTTAGTTACATACAATTAATATACTTTATTTTAATTAAAATCATGCTTAGTTTTCAGTGTTATCTCTTAAGAGCTTCCTAATATTTTAATTAAATATTAATAATTTCGGTTCAGATTATTAAATTAAGAGTACTTTTCATTGGCTAAAAAATTCATTCTCGTTAAAATTAGTTTTTTGTTTTCTTAATTCAATCACAGTTTTAAGGGATTGATTAATAACATTATTAATGTATTTTTATATAATTTTTCAAATAATTCTTTTTTTATTTTACATACTATAACTTTTTAAATAATTCTTTCATTTTATATAGCTTACAAATCATAATAAAATTATATATAGTCCTCTTTCTGCTTAAAATTTCTTTTAAGCAGAAAGAGGACTATAATTAATTTTATTATGATTTGTATATTTATAACTTTTTAAATAATTCTTTCATTTTATATAGCTTACAAATCATAATAAAACTAATTATAGTCCTCTTTCTGCTTAAAATTTCTTTTCACGAACTCCCTAAAGTTAAAATTCCAGTAAATTAGAAAATTAAATGCGTATATTTTCTGCATGAAAACAGATTAATATTATTGTTAATCTATAAATAAAATTTTCAGAAACTGAAAAATTAAATCTAGATTTTAAATATAAAAATGGTGTTAAAAACTATTTGTTATTATGTTTTTGATGTCTTCGCGTTCAGCAGGAATCTAATGTTAGAAAAACATGCCAAGAAACTGTAATACTATTTGTTATTAATGCACACTGTAAAATCTTATCAGTTCCTATATTTTCCCCGTTGAATTTTTAAGACATACGAATAAAACTCAATGATAATTTAATATCAAATTTGTTTCTTAAATTATTTGTTAGCTAATATGGAAAGAAAATCTTTATGACAACTTATAAGACTGACCAAATTATCTTCTTGCAATTCTAATGAACATTTAAAAAATGAAAATATATAATAAGATAAAAAAATGCTATTTTTTTTTTCAAAAAAAGTGATCAGACCTTTATTTTTATTGAATTTAATTGTTAGATTCCCTTATTTGAAATGTCAAAATTAAATATGATGAAAGAATACATCATGAAGGAGAATGATGCCAAGAAAAATGCAAAATAAATATTTGAAAGACATTTTGTTAAAAAGAAGCAAATGAATTAAAATCACGTTTAAAGTGTCAAAAGTTTTTTAACCACTGCAAATAAAACTACTAAAGATAGTATTCTTGCAAGTTTCATCATTACAGAAGAAATGAATAAGAATGGATATTCCTTGGCCGATGGAAAATTAAAAAAAAATTATTTTGTAATTTGATGTGATTTGTTTCAAATCAGGTTAAAGAGTAATATTAAATAATAACTTATCTTGATAATTTCTTGATGCATTGAAGATTTCGCAACCAATATATTCAGAAAATTAAAATCCAAAAATAAAAATATATAATTCTCTAATTATGTATAAACTATAGGAGACACTACAGATATAGCATAAGTAAAAATGTCATTTCTTGTTGCATTGATATCCATTTCACAACTGCTGAAAAATTAAAGAGTGTCATAGCTGATAAAAGTACAACTGAAAAAAAATGGTTTGTATTGGAGTTGTGACACAAAATCTTGATAAATATAAGTCATATATATGTTCAACCAATATATTTATGTAATTTTAGATGGTGCAAAATATATTGGATTGCAAAAATGCAAAATGAGCCCAAACTCATTTTCAAGTCTCATGTAATCAACGGGGGAGAAACTATGAATTTTTTACTGCATCATCCATCCAGAAAACGTATGTAAGACTTATTTTCAATTTGAATATGTTATGACTATTTTAAAAATGGTTAGTATCCTTCGGTTTAAAAAAACTTGCTGATAATTGAATGATTTAGAAACTGAGGAGAAGAAAATGTCTGAGAAAGATGGTTCTGTGATGATTTGTTTTTAAAGAATGGTGCTCAAACAATTCATGAAATCTAAATATGAATTTATTCTGTTACTCAATTATGAGAAATAGTTTCAAGATTTTGCATTCCTTATTTATATTTCAGTTTATCTCATTGGTTTGAACTATTGCTTACTGTGAGAAAATATTTACTTATCCAAAATCTTGGAAAGATTTCGAGAGCTTAAGTGATGAAATAAATTTTATGGGAAAATCAGTTGCCAAATAAGGAATCTATACTCTTTTCAAAACTTATTAAATGTGAGCATGTAATTCAAAAGATTAAATATAGTTTGTGTATTACAAATTTAAAAATAATTAAAATATTCATGCGAAATAAATTTTAGGAGAATTATTTCACAACTTTAACTGATATTGGAAAAAGTTTCATTTGTATTTCCTTTAGAATTAACAGATTCTTCCACAGTGTGATTCTCAGAAAACGCAAATTCCTTGAAATATCTGCATTAACCAATAACTATTCTTAGTAAGTGACTTGAGACAAGAATACGGCGCACGAAATCATAAACAAACATTAATCGTGTCTTTTACCTTTCAAAGTTACAATATTTCCTAGACAATGTCTGTATAAAGACGAATATAAAAGAAAAAAACACAATATATATGACAAATATACATTTGGAAGAATCTTTATAAATTTAAAGAACATAAATTGAATCAAATATTGAAGATTTATTAATTAAAGTCGATGGAAAATTTCCCATTTGGCAATGTATGTCTAGGAGGTTGACCTCTATAAATGTACAAACGCTGTGATTGTTGAGGTAAAAAAGTTTCATACATGATGCTAACACAAATATTTTATAATTATGAGATGCACAATAATATTTCTAATATATACGCAATCAAATCTTCATAAATCATTTTATTTCTTTAAAGTGCAATGTAAATGAAAATAACAAAATTTGAAATAGTAGCCGAAATTAAGAAATCGTTTTTATAAAAGTGAAATTGCCATTCATTGGACGGGATTTCATACGACTTCTATAAAGGAGAAATTACTAAAAATGAAACTAATGTTTTCCACAATACTAATTATTTTTTCTGGTTATTGGTTAAAAAGATTTATAGTTTTTATATCTTAAGCTAATAAGAGGAGTGTATTAAAAGTCTTAAATATAAAAAACACGTCTCTCTGAAACCATTTTAAAATTAGTCGACTATTCAATGACATTTTATCTATATATATTGTTAGAAATTTCAGATTTAAAGAATTAAATGAAAGTTAATGTTGATGGAAATAGTTGACTTTGAGTAGATTTTTCTTTTCATTGATTTCTGAGCATTTGTATATGAATAAAATTGCGTATGTGTTGGATGTAAACTCAATAGATGCAGGAAATTACAGAACGTCCGTTTTAAATTATAATGATTTTGTCTATATTATTTGTTTTGCTTGAATTGTAAAGGAAAATTAAATTTTTTGAATTATGAAATAAAATCTATAAGTCTAAATTCAATGAAAATTATTTTCGTAAGATACGAAAGAATTCATTGTTAATATAATACCTCTCTTAAATATATCACTTAAATATAAAATTTGGAGCAGTTATTCTTGAGTAGAAATTGCTGAGCAATTATTTTATATTCGTTTTATTAATTTACTAAAGTATATATCAATTAAAATTGAAAATATATTTAGCTAATATTAATTACCATGTAACCACTAATGTAAAAAGATTTTAGCAAAGCATATTATTAATACATTATCCTTTTCTAAAGTTAAATTAATTAAATATTAAAATTGCATTTTTTTATTCTCATTAATCTGAATTCCAAAAAATATTTCATATCTTAAAATCAAAAGATTATGCTTAGAATTTAGTATTTCTACTGGGAAATATTTAATATAATTAAATGTTTACTGGTAGATGCTCGTTCATAAAAAATTCACTTTTTTCCAATATTATTGTAGCATTGTATTGGAATTTAGATTGTGTATAAAGAATTTGAAGCTATATAATATTTTTAAGTAATTTTTGGAACAGAAAAAAATTATAAAATAATTATCTTTGTATAGTAAAGCATAACAACTTGATTTCAATGAATATGTTTTTTATTGTCTGCAGCTAATTAAGCCTTTGGGACATATTTCAGTAAGTGTTGAAATAAATGTGCAATTTTAAAACCCAAACTGTAAGATATTTTGTTATGCAAATTATCGTATAGCTTAGGTTATTAATTGGTTAATAAGTAAATAATTTTATGGTTGCGTTAATAATTAAATATTTTTATAGCAAATTATTTAATTAATTTGCAACAAAATGTTTAATTTATCTTAAGTAAATTATTTACTTAAGGATTTCTAGATATGAAATGGTTTTAAAAAGTATAGGCATATATAAAATATTGTATTATCAACTTTTATTTCAGAGATTGTATATGTTCGTGTAGAAAGGTTAGATTTAATATACACATATTAATATACACATTATAATATAGGAAGTACTTGATTCTCTTAAACAGGACATAAAAACTGGTGATAGGTCTTTGTTCATAAAAATAGGATTGTAATTGATTATATTATTTGCTATTCAAACCATCCAATACTAAGAGCGTCATCATTAAATTCTAGCTTCTGCTAAGTTAAATCTTAATGACAGTTTAATTTTCTTTTCATATATTAAAATATTCAGCCTGGTTATAAAATGACGCAGTGCATAATTTCTTATAATTTTTAATATATTTATATTCACAAAAATTTTTAGTATATCCTTATTTGCATCTAAATATTTTATATCCTTATTTCTATATGAAGGAACTATCCATAAAATTTGATATCTATATATAGCATACAGTTTCAAGCTAAGTATTTTAAACAATTTCAATAAATTTTTCCTCAACATTTTTATAAAACTTGATTACTAAGTTTTACTATATAACGTAACTAAATATTTGACAGAAAGCAAAATGGCACTAACCTTTTGAGAAAAAACAAATTCTACATCCACATAAATCTATGTGAAAATTCTTTTTCACTTATTCAAAAACGTTTCTTTCTTCCATTTGCTGAAAGGCTTACGAATTTCCTTTAAAAAACCAA
Source organism: Latrodectus elegans (assembly GCA_030067965.1). Lineage (NCBI taxonomy): Eukaryota > Metazoa > Arthropoda > Arachnida > Araneae > Theridiidae > Latrodectus > Latrodectus elegans. The sequence continues at coordinate 81,941,437 of CM057822.1, read as the reverse complement.
TGCATTCAACGATGAAAATTTATTGTTAGCTATCTCATTAGAAAGAGTAAGGCTTACCAGTAAGTTCCTAACCTTGGCAGTGAATTGAAACATAGAACTAAATACCTGGATTATACATAACCCTACGTTTTTTATATTCTAAAAATAATCAGGAAACGATAATTATCTGGAAAAATATGGAATCTATGGTTTCATCAGGAACACGTCATGCTTGATTTCAGTGGCACTCTGCCACACCTCTCACAAATAAAACAAAACAGATTTAACGACAGATATGTTAATTTCATGATATTTTACATCGTATAGGCTCATCATGAATCTTAAGTTATTGGGATAGTTAGCAAGACAAAAGCTGTGCTCACGAGCAGTTTAATGAAAGTATCATGTACTGTTAACTCAGCAAACATGTTTTTATTATCCATGGAGCTGCAAGGCTAACAAATGAGCTATAATGTGATGTCTTTAATAACATTATCAATGGCGAAATTGTGTTTTGGAATGGCGTCGTGCTTCCGGATAAATTCGCATTATGTTTATATTATCATGATGGTAGTATCCATTCATACTGTGGTATCATTGGGATCTAATAAAATCAGCAAGCAATTGATATTATAGTACAAGAATATTTCTGGAGAAATGGTATGCTTGGTCATTAGGTGCATGTTCTTTGTATATACACTTAAATTGTAATACTTAGTCCATTAAATTTTTAATTCGTGGAATTTTGGAGAATAATGTTAAAAAAATATGAATTCGTCTAAATAAAAAATTTTAACTAATATGTAGAGATTTTTATAATTTGCATGCTTTGAATGAAGTTCACAGAATTTAATGTTTATACCAATTATATTACATTACATTCTGAATATAGGGTTTTCATCTGACAAAACAATATAATTTAAATATTATTTTGATGATTTGAAAACATGTGTTAGGGTTTATTAATACCAATATTTATTCCCTTTATTTATTATTAAGAAATTTTAGTCAATTAACCATGTTCATTAATTTATTTCCTTACCTCAAATAAACATTCAAACTGAACAAATAAACAGTCATGAAAAGATCTAAAAAACATTTTTTCTTAAGAGTATGCTTAAAATTTGTATATTTAGAACAAAATCTTTGTATTAGAAGTATTTATTGTTGCAAGAATTTTAAGCTTAATATTGAAAAATGTTCAACCAATCAGATATAAATAAAATTATTTTCTAATTTATATAATTATTTAAATATGCTATCATTAAAAATTCAAAAGAGCAATCAAAGCTTTATTTGAAATTCAGTTTCAGTAAAAATTATTTGGTTTAAACTAATGGTTAATAGTATTTTTGTAACTATTAATATTTTCTGTAATGGTATCTCAAGTAAAGATTTTGAAAAGAATGACTCTTTTCTATGCGCAGAAGCAATGAATTTTAAACAATATGCTGGAAAAATGCAATTTTATTACAAATAAAATATAAGAAACACTCAAGTTTTCAAATGTATTTTGCTTTAATATTTTCATAATTTAACTTATATTTATAAAAATGTTTATATCCAGACATTGGTTTAGCCAGAACGATGCAAGAGTTATGATAAGGTTTTTTTCTAATAAACTGAAAGAAGGGGATAAGATATTACACAAAAAGTTTAATAGTGACTCAAGCAATCAATGTAGTGTTTTCTACTATATAAATTTAACAGATTTACTTGAAGTACTAGTAAATCTGTTAAATTGATACAGTTTTGGCCATGATATTTGGATATAATGTTTTGGCCATGAATATTAATATAAAATTAATAATCATGGCCAAAACATTCTACATTTTATTGCATACCTTTACCTAATTACATTTTGAAATTGGAAAAATTTTTTTCGGTTTTATATTTTTATATTTTAATATGTTTAAATACATGGTTCAAATTATTAATAACATGTAATATAAAGCAACACAAATAAATGAGGTTTGTACCTTAAGAAATATAATTTTTATTTCAAAAATACTTAAAATACTGATACAATAAATTATATATATATATATATATATATATATATATATATATATATATATATATATATATATATATATATATATATATATATATATATATATATATATATATATATATATATATATATATATATATATATATATATATATATATATATATATATATATATATATATATATATATATATATATATATATATATATATATATATATATATATATATATATATATATATATATATATATATATATATATATATATATATATATACATTTATATACATATATATATATATATATATATATATATATATATAAATTAAAAAGTTCACTAATTTTCTCCTATTTTTTATTAGTAAAGTTGCTCCAATATTATTTGACGAAATATTTTATTAGACGTTTGAATAATTTAATTCCCTAGAGATGAAACTTCCAAAATGCAGTTCCATTATTTAAGACTTTAAGAAATAAATCATGAAGAAGAGTAAAATTAGATGCGCGACTTTGAGGAAGACATTAATTACGTAAACACCATCCTGCCCAGATTGAACACAATTCTGCATATCTCTTACTTTCAGAGAAACACATTTGGTACTGTTAAAACCCTTGTGTCGTCTTTAAAATCTCGTGATTATCTAAAAGAAAATGAGCATTAAAGTTAAAGTGTAGTTTCTTAATGTCTTGCGTAAATCACGTGGCATTTACATTCGCAAACACATTATATATCACGTGGTTACAGACTTTTATAAAAAGAAGAACCTGTAACATGAGTACTCAATTTATCACACTCCATTATCAAATTGTCCCACGAAATAATCGATAATATTTTATTGCTATTTAAAATATGCGAATATTAAAAATTTAATTCGGAGTAAAAAATTCAAGTAATATAATTTTTTAAAAAAATAAGATATGAAATATACTCTCATAAGTTATTTGGTATACATTATTTTTATGTGCTTAAACTATAATATGATATAATTCATATTAGTTATATTTTTCTTACTGTTTTTGTAATATGTTTACAATAGCTTTAATGAGATTTTAGTTTCATACTTTACAAAGTAACTATTAAAATTTCAAGTATATTTTACTAATTAATTGATAATTTTAAATAAATTATCAATTGTAAATTAATGTAGTATATAAATATTTTGCATAATATATACATTCTTCTTTTAAAAATATATTGATTCTCTTTTATAAATTGTGCCTTTACCCAAGTTTTATTGCACTCTAATTATAAATAAACAATAAATGCACTCTAATTATAAAAAAATAAAATAACTATTTAAAAATAATTAGAATTGTTGCATGTATTTTAAGGAGGCGTTTTCTGGAAATTAAATATACATTTTTTTATTTTCACAATGTCATATTAAAACAGAAACATATTAAATGTTAGTAAATGTTTAAATGATTTTTTTAAGCCAATTAATATCTAAATACTATTTTGTATAAAAACCAACGCCTTAATAAGCCCTTTTTCCTTCTTTTAAGCTCGATTAGTTTCTTTTACACATATTGGAAATCAAAAAATGAAACAGTGAAAATGTATCAATTATTTTCATATATGTATCTGCAAATATCTCAAATTATGCTTAGCAGGGCAAATAAAGTGCTTCAAAGTAAAAGACACATTGCTGCTCTTGCCACTTTGAATGTTATATTTCAGATACAAGATGTGTTTTGCAACATGGAAAAAAGATCACGTTCCTTGTTGAACTCTGACAGCATTACGTCAATTAAAAATTCAAAAAATAAAAATCAATAACATAAATTATTTTGATATTAGAGAAAGTAAATAAATGTTTTTCTTCCGAATATGATTATATTCCAAAAAAAATATAATTCTCTAAGATGCAATAAATTCCTAAAAATTTTAAATATCTTTATGAAAACGTAATTTTAAAAGAAAATGAGAGAAAAACAGAGTTTTTGATACAGTTTTTTATACAAAATTAATCACAATTATTCTCAATTAATTTTATTTTTACTAGAAAAACCTTGAAAAATACGAAATGTATTAGATATAAAAATATGTTTATAAAGAAATTAATAAATATCTCTGTGACGAAAGATAATTTTTTAAAGAATTAATTCATCAAATTTTCAGGTTAAAATATTAAAAATTGTATTCTTAAACGCAAAAAGTTAACAATATTAAAAAAATAAAAAATTGAACAATATGAAAAACTACATCAATTATAAAGAAAATGATCATAAAACATAGTGTTAACGTATGTGCTTCTGACTGAAAACTAAATTTGACATTTAAATTTTACTCTAAAACAATTAAATATCTTTTTATATTTTCAAATAATATACGAAAATTGCATGAATTTTTTCTTGAAGGATTCATTGAAAGTAAATATTTATTTCTTTTGTTAAAATTGTTGGTTGATTTTTCTCTAAGAAGTAAAATTGCAATTTATTTTACTTTTAAATATATGCTAACATAAGTCTAAAAATTAGAGTTGCAATACTTGCTTTAACAGATTTCAATATTATTAAACTCATTTTTTGATTTCATTTCTTATGCAATCATCGATCCTTTTGCATATTCCTAACTCTGATACATATTAAATATGTTCAAAATTAAGCATTGCTTTAACTTTTAATTTATTTCAAGCATTGATATTCATGTGATGTAAAATTTGACAGTAAATAATTAATGTTTTTATAAAATAATTTGTATTACTGTATGACAGTTTTATCAGTTTGTTTATATTTTTAAATACAAATTTGCACAATACCATGATTTTTTACTCCTATAATGCTTCACAATCTCTTTCTCTGAAAGTTTTATCTATATTTTTCTATTTATTTGCATTTTTATACACATAATCTTAAAACTAATAAGCAAACTTTTCAGTAAGCATAAATTCCATATAAAGTTTTTAGAAAGATATATTCCAATCGCATCCTTTACTTTTCCTCATTTTCATTTTTTATGTGCATTTCAAGCTAGTTGTGTCCCAGGACATATTTTAATCTTAGAAATTCAGGATTTATTTAATTTAGTATTATTTCCTAACATAAATATATCAAAATATATTTATTATTAGAAACCGAACTTTATTTGGAATTATATATTTATTTATATTCGTTTGAAATAAAATATGATCCTTTGCCCCAGTTTCTTTTTTCTGCTTTATTCTCACTGGCATATATAAATATTTAGGTATGAAAAATCAGACATGCTTAATGCTTATATTTGAATACAAATTTTTTTATATATTTTGGTCTTAAATCTTAAAGTGCTGCGATTTGAAATCCCTCTGATTAAATCCCTCTTATACTTGTACCACGTCATTTAAAATATTTGCACTAAATGCTAATTGTTTATCAGCAAAAATATTTTTCACTCATGAAAATAGTATAGTTAGTTATTAGTTTTACTCACTTAGTTTTTATAATATTTGGAATTAAATGCAACTTTGTTGTTGATAATTTTCTGTATTTTATATTGTAAACTCTCATAACATAATCAGACAAAAATCTAGACATAATTAGTTAACAACAGTATGCAATGAGACTTATAATATTATTATACTATTACATTATAATGAAATTTTGTGGAGTTATGGGATATTATATTAGATTTAAATAAGAATAAATTATTTTTAGATTGAACCTGTAAATATATCAAGCTACTTAATCCAACTCATGAATTGAGAAATTCTGATTTCTTGAGACATTTTAATTAATCATAGTATTCGTTGCGAAGCTTAAATCTGTATTATTTGTTTTTGTTGTAGGCTTATTCTCTTTGAATCTGGCCAAAGTCAACTCCAATAATTTGTTGACAAATCGAATGTCAATAACTAATAGGGAATACGAAGATAAATCCTAACTGGAAAGCCCGACGCAGTCCAAAATATGTTCCGGTGAGGCCCGATGTTCATAGCATTTTTACAAGTGGGATATTTTTTGTACCACGTTCAAACGATAAGCATTTTAGATGTACACTTGGGAATCTGGCCAAAGCAGTTTGAGATATTCGGTCACATTTTATACACATAAGAGAATATTACTTATTTATAGATAATAATGTTCCATGAAGTGTTTACCTCATTGTATTTTAATAAATGGCTTTTTATTTCTTTTTTTTCACAATAAAGTTTTATATTCCATTGATATAAGTACTCTTATACAGCAAAATGTTTGAAAAAAAGATTTGAATGATTTTTATCCTTTCTAATTCTAATTTAATTATACAAAGTCACGTCTTTGTGCCAATATGGCCAGCTTTTTTAGGGATTTAGTATATATATATATATATATAAAGCATGATTAAAAATATCATAAGTGTATATTGACACAAATAGAAGATTAAATAAAAACATTATATACGCTTAGCAATGCATACATCTCAAACAAAAGCTTAAATAAAATTACAAGAGCACTGGCCAACTTGTCTAGTGGTCAGCGTACCTGACAACGGATAGGAACGTCCTGGTTTCGAATTCCGGTTACGGCATGGGTGTACTTTCTCTCTCTCAATCCTGTCTTTGTCCCTTCATTGTGTGTGTGAATAAAGTACGAATGATACCTACCCTATAAACGGGTCCATATGACATGTGTGAGAGTGAGATGGTGTCCCACACCTGTGGCAGCTTAGAGGTCGCTGTTTCTGGCCAGTTCCGTAGGTATTAGGGAACAATAGATTAATAGACTATGTTGCAGTTGTAACTGTCTACAGTATGCCATTAGAAAAAATATTACTAGAACATAATTAAACGTAAACTTTTTTATTAAATTAATCGAATGCTAAATGAAGATAAAATAAAGTAAAACGTCGAAATATAGCAAACAGATGGAATATATATATATATTGAATAGTTGTGATTCAAATTTTAAAAGAAATAAGAATTTTTTTTTCTTTTTTCTTTTTTTTTTTTTTTTTTTTTTTTTTTTTGCTGTTGACCACATTGGCAACAAAGAATGACTTTTCTGCAGTCAGTGCTCCACACTGAAGTCTTAAAAAACCCTCTACAGCCCAATACATACATATATATATATATATATATATATATATATATATATATATATATATATATATATATATATATATATATATATATATATATATATATAATGAATTCAAGGGAAAGAATCTTCAATCAAGAAAGTAGTTTTTGTAAGTAATTTCGTATTTCTAATTTGATATCCTTTATCGAATGGTTGAAAAATATCAAACAAGTGAAAAGGAAATTATTGTTCCTTCTTTTTGTGTCAGTTTTACTTTTGCAAGAAGTGCTTGTAAAAAAAAATATAAACTATTTTTAAATTCCCCACCGAATCTCAAATCAAAGTAACACAGAACATCATTAAAGCCCACTTCGTGAGGTTGACATAACATTTCAATTCTGTTATTTATTCCTCTCAAAGAAAATAAAGAAAAGCAATCTATGAGTCCTATCACCAAAGAGGAAATTTGCTTTCACTGAGACACATTCTTATTTCCATTTTGTGTTATTTCTGTGAAAGTAAGAATGTCAGTCGTTGAAATTTTATATTTTTGCCTTAAAAGTTTGATGGAAAAGTTCTTCTTAAACTGATTGTTTGAGCTGGTTTACTATCTAGAAATCTAATATAATTAAATTTGTCAGATGAAATGAAGTTCAATGAAAAGATTTAATGTAAAATAAATTTGATTTGTTGAGCGTATTTGGTTCAAAACGTTTTCTAAATAACGTTTAATAAATATTTAAATTTTAGATTTATATCATTCTCTTGGTATTTTTATTTTAATAATTTCAAAAGCTAACTATTTAGCATTTACGTATAATATAAACATGTCTATTATTTTTATTTATTATTTTATTACAGTAGAGAGAAAGATGAATTTTATATCCAAGTATTTAGAAAATAATTCTGTTAACTGTATTATTACTTCTATTAAAGTTTAGATTTCAGCGTATTATATTCGAAAATATATTTTGTTGGTCAAAAAACTAAATTATTCATGTAATACATATTCGTACATTCCTTTATGAATATTAGAGTTTTATAAATGTATTCAAAATTTAAAACTAATATTTATCAAGTGTTTCTTGATTGCAATAGTTAAGGTAATATAAAGTGTTATTAGTAAAAAGGTGTTCAATGAAAATATAACAAATTTACTTTTCACTATTAAATAAAACTGAGAAAAACATTTGGTTAGCATAATGTTGTTTCATGTATGAAAGATATTCTGGATTCCTACTTTTAGAAACGAAAATATTCTACTTGAATTAATCATCTCAGATTGTAAAACATTGTGAAAAGTGCAAATAAAATAAAAATACATCATAAATAGTTTTATGGTTTTGTGAATTTGAATAAAAAATTCTATTTCATCAATATTGAAACTGCCGTTAAAATACTATAACTATTTTTAGGGTTTTAATATTTTTACTGAAAATAATAGCAAAGTTGCTCAATTTTTTTAGGATGATAAACATTAACATTTTACAACCAGATAAGGAAAGTAAATTTATATTACATTTTCTTTAATATTCAACAATGCTTAAAAAGTAAAGTTACCAACGTGAAAACTTTTTTATGTTTGATCGACTTCATCATTTCAGTTGGGAACAAAAAGCTTAAAATATGAGTTATGAAGAGGTCCATGGTTTTTAAAAATAATCCTGATTACGTCCAAAAGATACAAATCTACATGGGGTTTTTTTCACGACGTCTATACTTAAGTTTAGTGGCTCCTATTTGTCATTTCAATGCTGAATATGATTTTTAATTTAAAGTAAGAGTAAAAAGTCATAGAGTGGTAGATCTAAATTATAGAAAAGATGCTGCTGAATATTTTTGAACCTCAAATGCTGGAAATCTGTCTGAATTTAGTGGTAACATGCTGGCGATCTTTGTTGTGGTACAGAAAGTTTGTTCATTATTGCTGTGTGGTACTACGTCCCACACATTTGCAGGTTTCTAGACAATATTCTGATTACCAAAGATACTTAGCGAAATATAATCCAGACAGTTTTAATTGTTTGATTATCTAGAAAATGTATTGCGATACTCCCTCAACAATAGCTTTGTTCCCAAACCATAATAGCTTGATCATGATTCCTCAACAGCAAAGATTTTGTGAACTTGAACCTTCTTATTTTTATCATAGGCGGACGTAATAATTATCTTTCTCAAATGTTTCATATCTGCTATTCCATTCCCTGTTACTGTAAAAATTATTCGCAATGTTCAAGTTTCATGATGCTTGATCATATATTTTCTCCTAATAAATTTGCTTATGCTATGTTAAGGAGCACCATTTAATGTGGTTTCGAGGCAACCATATTGTTACTGATGCTTGAGATTTAATGTGACAAGAGTTCAAATTAAACAGTCTCTTGTCCATTCTGTTAAATACTATCGCCAACATTACCATACTATGAGGTAGGATAACAATAAATGAATGGAGCAAAACTTTTCACAATATCCCAACAAATATAGCTCGCTCTAACTGTATGGCAACACTTCATAAATTATGCTATTAGTTTTAAGAAATCAGGAGGGAAAATATGTGGCATTGTGTAATTTTCAGATCAATAGCTTATAATAAAAAGCTAAAAAAATATTAAATATTACTCATAAATGCAGTTGTCTCAACGTAGATATTACTTTTTAAAGCACCTTTATTATAATATCATTGAATTCATACCTTAAAATTATAAGTATTATATTCTATTTTGCTTAAATTTATTATAAATGAAATATAGTGATTAAAAATTCAGTTCATTTTTTATAATATTATGCTTCAAATAATTTCCATATTATTCCAGCAGTATTTTTTAAAATGCTCATAAAATTTTTTTAAATATTTCTTATCATAATAATCTAACATTTAAATTTATCTGCAAATATATGATTATTTTAGTGCTAATAAATTATTGTCCTCAGAAATCCTCAATCTAAGAAACTCTAACTTGGCATCGTGTGCCAAAACTGACAAATGGACAACACGAAATATTTATCAAACTAACATCTAAGAAAAAAAATTCCTATACAAAGACATCATTTAATCTTTTGTTGTTGTATGTTTACAATATTAGAGTTTTCTATTCAAATCTCAGTTAACCTTACTTCAAATTTGCACAACTTCAATGCACAATCTCAATACATATATGGAAAACATTGACATTTTTTTCGATTTTGATAGTAGTTTTAAAATATTTTATCTCAGTAATACATTTATAAATATCATAACTAACTGCAATCACAATTATTTTAATCTCTCCTTTGAATTTTTACTAAAAGATAAGAAGTAGACTTTGTTTTCTTACTTTTTCATGCATGATATTTTCTTGGACAATTGGAAATTACTTTATGGAAACAATTTCAGGTGATTAATTAACTTAATAAATCATATAATTAAAAGCAAATTATTGTTATCTTGTGACTTTAATCCCTTTTAAAAACAATTAAAGAATATTCCTATAACCTCCTACTAAAAATAATTCTTCAACATGTTTTCCAACGTGAATGTGTTACTTATTCAATTCTTACAACCGCTATTTAATGTTAAATATATATAAATTGTATACCTTCATTCTGTATGTGCATTTCTACCTTTCTAAGAATTTGAGTGTTTTCTGGGTTTTATTACTTGTGACCTAGGAAATAACCTAAAATATAGAAAAAAGAGACTCTGAAGCAATGCATGTTTAAATGTTTTTCGTGATTTTCAGTTGCCAATACCTCTGAAAAGTAGTGTTAGAATTACTACATGTAAAAAAAATAATTATTGTCAATATTGTTAAATATTTATAAGTATATTGCTACCTACTCATGAGCACTTTTTGTCGGAATATATTCTATAAATTCAAGCGCTATTCAATATTGAAATCTTGATTATCATGTGTTCATCATATGCAGTAAAATTACTTTTTCTTACTGAAGAAACAAATAAATGTTTGGTGAAATGTACGTTTGAAAGAATTTTCAGACAAAAATGCTTATCAAAACTGTGTACGCTTAGTCAAAATTACTTTCCAATTTTGTATTCCAATGTGCAAAAAACTTAATCTTATACTAGACAAATGTGTTTTTTGCTTCAAATCTCTTACGAGCAAATATAAATGTGAAAAGATGATCATAAAAGCCATTGTGTCTGAAGAATTATAAAGAAACGTATTTGTTCTTATGCTTTTACACTAAATCAAAATTTACTATAGTTGAACCATATATTTCGCATACACTCTTCTTTATGATTTCTATGCTACGCCGTAGAAGTTTTCTTAAAAATAAAAAATATTGGTTGTAAATTACTCTTGAACAAGACAGGGTGTTTCAACAGGAAAATATTTTGAACAATAAGTAATTTTAAATGCAAAGATTACAATTCAAATGATAAACTTTCTTCTTTATAGATAAAAATATTTGAATTTGTGAAACATAAAATTTTGAAAATGTTATGCATATATTATTCTGTTATTCCAAATGGTTATGGATTTATATAATACTAAGAACTTTTTAGCAATATTATTGGTTATGTTTAAATCTCTTGGAAAATTTTTTTTTTTAACATTCTTAATAATCTGTTGCAATGAATATTGAATTTAAAACATAAATTAATTCATTTTTCATAATGATTTTTTATTTCATTGCAGTCCAAGAATTCATTTATGATAAGCAATTTATGCATACAAGTTTTAAACTTTTGCATGTTAATAACAAATAAGTAATCGCTATTACATATGAAAAATAATACTTCTGATACCTAATTGTATAAATATATGAGATAAAATTGATGAGGACTGTTATTTTATATTTTTCAAGAATAAATAAGCTATGTTGAAAAATTAGATTCATTGACATATTAATAATATTTGCATTATAAACTTTCAAGATCTTAAAAATCAACCAGGGATTTTTTAAAGAGGGAGGGGAAGAATTATGCATATCAAATTTTGAGTTTGAATACCAGAATAATTTGTAAATATATAAAAAAATACTTTATTTTTTTTACAAATTACGTAAATAAAGCAAATTAAAACTAAATAAAAATTTATTTTGTCATTGTTATAATTGGAAGTGAAATATAAAATTTTTCTTATTACTTCAAAATGCACTTTTTTAAAAATTTTATCCTATGGATATTATGATAAAGTCAGAAAGAATGTTTAATTATCTTAAAAAAAACAAATCATGCATAATGACAGTTTTGTTAATTAATATGAATCCGGAACACTACGGAAAGTTATTTTGCTTTATATAGCAAAATTTTTGCATAAATTTTAAAATAAGTGAATGCAATTTCTATAAAATTAGCATAAAGCAATTTCAGATCTGCATTGGTTTCAAATGCTTTCTGCTTTATTGGGCATACTTGGTTTCGAATATGACACAATCAGTGAACAAATTCTCATTTTCTGGAAGAAACATGTATTAATTTATAACATTTAAAATATATGTTCATTCTGGGAGAAAAATATGCACATATAATTTTGTTAACAATGCAAAAAAAAATCTTAACTAACATCTGTAAAAATTTTTGCTAAATTGCAAATCTAGTTTTGAATTTTAAACTAATTTAACAACTATGTATCAGAAAGAAATTTGGTTCAAGAACTGTATAAGTACTTTTATGTTGGATCTTTTTAATTAATTTGTTCTTTGTTAATTCACAAAATTTTATCCTTATAATAGCAACAAAAATTCTTATTATATAGACGACATATTCCTTTGACCTTTTTGTTGCAATCATATTTTCATAATTATTAATTTTCATTAAATAATGGTGAATTACATTTGATGGCATACTATTTTTTGTCATCAGAAGTTTCTGTTTTTTATATATTTTTTTATCAATTTCCTAATTTATTAATCAAAAAAAAAATGACAGAATTACACATTGTTTCCTTTATATTTTCGAATTTTTTCTTTTTAATATTCTTTCTTCTCAAAATCTAAAGTTCCAGAGATTATTTTTTCTATGAGGAAAAGTTATTTTTTTATTTTATTATTTTTTATGATTATTTAAAAACCTTGTGTAAGCATGTAATTCTATTAAATGTATTTGCGTACTATAATGTTACTTGTCATGCTTTATCATACTGTTTTATATGTGTTTTTTGATATATGGTTTTAGAGAGTTAAAAAGTTTGAGAAAATTTAAAATTTTTCTTTTTAACATTTTCTTTTTAATATATTATTTACTTTTTTTGAAGATGATTATTAATATCAAGTAACAGCAAAAATTGCGATTATTTTGTGAAAGTAAATAATATAATATGAATATATGTGAATCAAGATTTTTCAAGCTGAAATAAATTATTTAGCTCATGCAGTCTAAAACTGAATGACCAATTATATAGATACATAACTATATCTTCATTAAATATAAAAAAAAGTTATCATTTGAAAAAAACTCTTTTGAATCAATAATTTCAATAGGTTTGGCTTGGTTTCTTTACCGCTCAATGGCCATTTTAGCAATAGAATGCAAAGTATGAGAGGCAATACTGATTAAAATGTACTATAATAAACTGTATATTTTTTTTTTAAAATATAATATCCGGAATAGAGATATAAGCATTAAATCCAAATGCAAGTGTAAATAGAAGAAGCAGGTAACAATTTAGCTACCGCATCTGCGCATAATGATTAAAATTATTTTTCTTATATATATATATATGTATATATATATATATATATATATATATATATATACATATATATATATATATATATATATATATATATATATATATATATATATATATATATATATATATATATATATATATATATATATATATATATATATACATATATGTTGAGCCAAAAGTTCGTTACAATTTTAAAAATTCATAAAAAAAGAAGAAAGTGAGATAAAGAAGTGCGGTTTGCAAGAAAGGGCTCACAAGGTAGTCGGATTTATTTTTTTTAGCAGCAAAAAAGTTATAGTAAAAAAAGTCACCTATAGATGGCGCTGACATCTAGAGATTCAGCAGAATTATGCAAATTAATCTTGGGATAAAAGGCCGTGATACTCGAGAATTTCTCATTCGCTTTCAGAATGTTATCATTACCCAATCGAGTGTTGTTGGTGAAGTTGTTCTATTTGAACGGAGAATCAGCAACTATTGCATTGCGAAAATTTCGCACGACGAAAGGACTGAAGACGAAGGAAGGCCCCATATCGTGTCCTGCAATAGTCAAGCTTGTCAAGATGTTCGAGGAAACTGGCTCTTTGGAGGATCGGCCACGCAGTGGAAGACCCTCGTTGGCGGACAGCCGAATTACTGCGGTGGAAACCACAATGAATGATTTAGCGGCGGAATCGTCCATTGGGAGTAGCAGTGCTCGCGAAGCTGGAAGAATATTGGATGTGCCTCAATCATCGTTTCGACGTATCCTCCATGGTATATTTCATCTCTATCCCCACAAACTGCAGTCACTGCAGGAGTTACAACCGGGAGACACAGCTATGCGGGAATCATTTGCCGAGTGGGCTATGGCAAGAATCGAAAACGACCCTCAGTGGTCGTTCAACGTTTTCTGGACGGATGAGGTGCACTTCACACTACACGGGGATGTCAACACTCATAACACTCGTATATGGGCAACATCTAATTCTCGTGAATACACGACGAAATCTCTGCATCCAGCCAAGTTGACAGTCTGGTGTGGCTTCACCTCATCTTTCATTGTCGGACCTTTCTTCTTTGAAGAACCGTGTCCCAGATTGAGCTGGAAAACGTGCACAGTAACCGCTAAGCGTTACCTCACTCTTTTGCGTGACAAGGTCATACTCGCATTAAATCAAAGAGGTGTGTTATCTGTAATAATCTTTATGCAGGATGGCGCACCACCACATTATGCCAATTCAGTAAAACGATTCCTTTTGAGTATCTTTGGTGAAGAGAGACTGATCAGTGGAGGTTGCAAGATCGCATGGCCTCCACGATCACCCGACCTCACTCTGGTCGACTTCTGGTTGTGGGGCTATTTGAAATCACGTGTGAACCGTTCATCTCCTTCAACATTGGCCGAACTCAAAGATTCCATCTGTCGGGAGGTTTCTGCAATTCATTTCGACATATTGAATTCAGCTGTAACGGTCGTTGCGAGTCACCTTAGTTGTGTCGTACAATGTACTGGAGGTCATATTGAACAACTGTTATTATCAGAATAAATGAATGGAGCGTACTGTTGTCCTTTTCATTGTGTTTCGACATCTATAGGGGACTTTTTTAACTAAAACTTTTTTTGCTGCAAAAAGAAAAAAAATCCGACTACCTTGTGAGCCCTTTCTTGCAAACAGCACTTCTTTATCTTACTTTCTTCTTTTTTATGATTTTTTAAAATTGTGATGAACTTTTGGCTCACCAGTATATACATATATATATATATATATATATATATATATATATATATATATATATATATATATATATATATATATATATATATATATATGCTCATTTGCAGACAAAATATGAGCCTGAATATATATTGAATATTGGTTAATATATTTAATTTGTTTTTTTATATTTTACCGGCTTGTAATATCGGTCGTATAAATTCTGTTTTGTTTCTGATGCTAGTTAACAAATGTTTTTAATCAGTATATACACACTAAAATATTGAATGCTTCATACAACAGAATCAAGAGCATCTAACAAGAAGATTGTTTTGGATGCAACAGTATTCATGACGTATCTGAATCATTAAAAGCTTGATGTATTCAAGACTATTGAGCTGCGGGTTAAATGTAAAAGCAAATCGAAAGTCAAGTTAAGAATAAATACAAACACTTCTAGAATAGAATGAGCTGAAGTTAAAATATGTAGTTTCACTTATAAACTTAATTTTTTAGCTGGAAGAGGTTTCTATAAAGAGTTAATTACAAAGTAATGTATTTAAAATTTCAACATTTTTTTCAATAACTTCTCTATTCATAGGAAAATATTATAAAAATTACAAATAAAATTTTAATGCTTCTAAAAGCTTCGTTGACATGTGCTTCTTCGTTGTGAATTTTATAGAAATTACGATTAAATAGAAAGTTTGAAATAGTTTTATCTGAATCATACGCATCATGAACGTTTTAACTCAGAATTTTGATATCAAATTTTTTTTTGCATATAATATGTGACTGTCATGGAAACATAACTTTATTTTAGTTACAATTTAGTGATTTTTATTATGGAAAAAATACATATTTTAATTTTGCTGAATAATGTAGAGACAATGGTCTAAGGTTTAATGCATTTTAATAAGTATAACGCATCTCGTAAATTGTCTTCAGTGATGACTTTTCATAGATTAGTAGGTAATATTCCGTGTTATTAAGAAATAATCTCAGAAATTTTCCAGTCATCAATTATCACGTATCTTTTTGGTTAAAGATGCGTGATAATTGATGGCTGGTTAATTGTTGAAAAAATTACCATATTTATGTCTTGCTTTATAACAGTATCTGGTATCGGAACTGAAAAGCTTTACTATGGAAAGTTCTATTTAACTTATTAAGGCATTTCACTTATTCCAATTATAAATTTTCTGTTAATTTTATTTACATTATTTGTAATTTTTTAAAATAAAAGAAAAACCTGATTGGTAAATCAATATAGATTTCTCTCTTAATGAATTTATTATACATAAAAGTATAATAAATTCATTAAGAAATCTACAATTTAATATCTCGAAAGAAATATATATTAAAAATTTTTAATAGGTATGTTCTTTTATGGATTAAAAATAGTATATATTCAATTTCTGATAGCAAGAAGAGTCAGTTATGAAAAGTAATGCAGTTTGTATAGATTATTTTCTCTGACAATAAATTATAACCTAAAACTGATACAAATATAAAACATCATCAGATGGAGGTGTGTAAGACAATGCTATTACTACGAACTTAAAATATTTATTTTTTCTTGATTCGAAAACAAATTTCTAATATTTATTAAATTAAATAAATATGTAAAAATATACTTTTTACCCTGTTTATATGGGAGATCTCAAAAGTTTGATTTAGTTGGATGTCTAAAGTCCCCATTCTGTTAAAGATATTGCAGAAAATTTTTTATTAGGATTAATCTTGACATTCTACGAATTGACAACATGTGATACTATTTTTTTCATTAATCGATTCATTGATTGATTTTTAATAAATCGGTTCTCTACAAATTTAATTTATTTTTATCTATGTTTACATACATTTACTCATTACACTCTATAACTTATTGTATTGTTTGGCTCTCTTTATAATGCAGAATATAGCAGACAAAACAATAAATAAAACTCTTTTTAAGTTAATGTCATTATTATCAATTCATACAACTTATTTACAAGAATAGAAGGCTAATACGAAAAGAATAAATGATTTTCTTAAAATGACAATTAGTAAAAATCTTGTCCACATTTTTATATTCCGAAATATGTCTGAAAATTTACAGATTCTTTTAAATAAATATGAAAAGAAGAAATATTTTCCGGGAAATATGCATTTATAGAACACATTAAAAGAATATAATTCTTCAAAGATATTGTCATAAATTCTAATTTTAATAAGTAATTTTAAAATTAGAATTTATGACAATATCTTTTAATAAGTAATTTTAATAATAAGTAATTTTTTAGAAAAAAATTAAACCTAAAATATGTTTTTTTTTTAATTTTAACAATTTTACACAATACCAATACAAGTTTAAAAGATTATCTATATAAATGAAATGGATAAAAAAATGAAAGTTAATTTTGAAGTTAATGTGAATAAAAGTATCATTTCATGCATGTGGCAGTTTTGTGACTATGTTTGATTGTTAAAACATTGGCAGAGGATGGCAAGCACCATGTGATTTAAAAGGATTCTCTATTCAATAGCATTGATATTATTTTGTTCTCCAACACATTCAAAATATATTTAAACGGAGTTGCATAGAATTAAATCTGTGCATCAATTATTAAAACTTAAGCTTCAGACGGTAATATTTCAACTGGGCTGTCATCGTCGAAATATTAAGGGAATCAAAAATTCCCATAGTAGTTAAATCTCAAAAAAAGGTTATCTTTTGCAAATGAACCTTATTTAAAAATATTTTTTTTAAAATCTTATTTCATAAAAAATAGTTTAATAGGAAAAGAAGAACAATCCAAGCATTATCAGTTTATAGCATTCGATGTAAACTAATAAAATGTTTCACAACAAATTTCTTTAAAAATTAAATAAAATAAATGACTTATGAGGAATAATATTGATATTTTTAATGAGTTAAGAAGCTTGTAAAAATTTTATTTTTCCTCATTTAAATTCATTCGTATTTCAAAAATTCGAAACCACACATTACGTTTTAATTGAAAGTTTTCAATCCACGTGTTTTCAAAAGTATAATAATGTAATTTTAACATTATTTTGATGAAGATAAAATAGTTAATAAGAGCTGATATACCTGAGATATTATCTGGTTACTTTTTGCTACTTTTCTGTAAACACGTTGTTATTTTTTTGAATGTGTAAGTCATAAATAAAAAATATAACTGCCAATCAACTTATGTTTTAGAAAATAAATCTCAATTTGTACATGATTTTAAAACTTAAACTATTATGAAATGTTTGCATGAGAAATAATCCCTGCTTAACATTAGAATATATTTGAAGTCATTTTTTTCACTTAGGATTATAATTGACTCTCATAAGTTGTGCATAATAATTTTGTTTGATGTAAAAATTTAGTTATTTACACTTGAGCTTTCAATTTAATTTTTACTAAAAAAAACATATAACATTTTTTAATAATGGCTTAGAGTGCTTCTACCAATTCATTTTTTCTATCAGTAATTTAAAAAATATTTTCTGCCTATATTTGATTTTAAAATTTCTCACATATAAAATCTCAATAAGTGAATGCATATTTTAATCTAATTAATGAATACTCTAGTATATTTTCTTACGAAATAAAATTAAATAATATAATTTTGGTATCATTTATGTGTATGTTTCTACACATTATAAATGTAGTTAACTAACCACTGAAGGCAGAACAAAATTATTCTCTACTCTACTTTCAAAGTTATGAATTTTTGTGCTTTAATTTCAGCATATGTAATTGTAGCGACATATTTAAACTGAACAATTTAACAACTGGACAAGTACTTTCTATAACTTTCAAGAATCATTCCATGCTACATTTATCTATTTGCATTCTGCATTCGTAAATAAATGAAGCAAACAAGATTGTTAAGGTTTCCTAATTTTAAAAAGAAGAAAATATTCAGTTCTGAATGTAATATTTGCTATACATGCAATGGTCAAATAATTAGAAACTCAAGCTCAATATTTTATCGGAATATCTCGAATGCTTTCGAATGTGTTTTATATTATACCCCAATTAT
This sequence comes from Latrodectus elegans, assembly GCA_030067965.1. Lineage (NCBI taxonomy): Eukaryota > Metazoa > Arthropoda > Arachnida > Araneae > Theridiidae > Latrodectus > Latrodectus elegans. The sequence goes on along the minus strand of CM057822.1, from coordinate 81,922,091 downwards.
TTTCTATGGGGTTAAGATTCGGAATCTGTGATTGCGCAGAGAATGTATTGAATTTCGGTCCCAGAAGTTTTGTGTGAACAATTTTAAACTCTTCGGTAATGCTTTAAAATCGAATTATCTTTCAGAAAATATGCACTACCGTTGAACCAAAAATACAATATTGCATGTTACATTTAATATGTCAGTATCTCTACAGATGCCATTGCTACTTGATAAACCTATAAAAATACCAAAATATAATTCCGTATTAGCAGAAAATGTCCCATATGATGATAATACTTCCACCTGGTCCTTGCAAGTAATATAAGAATGTTTCATTGCACCATGGATAACACGTAAAGTCCATGGTGCAATGAAAGTCTTTCATTTGGTCCAAACTATAATGTAGCATAATTCATCCAGTCACATTAAAAGTTTTTAAACCTCATATGTTTAGTGCGCTCTTACACGACACTACTGTAGGCGAATTTTTGTAGTGCATACAGAAATGTATGATTTTTTCACAAGCACCTAAATACATCTTCCTATCATCTGCATTTTTCTGCGAATGCATTGGGTTGAAATTTGTCAGAAAAAACCTTGGATGACGATTTTATTTTTTGAAAAACATTCAAATCCCGATTTTACATATAACGTTTTGGTATCACGTTCATAGAAATGTGTTCTGGAAACCTGTTACGTCCTGTAGATAAAAACGGGCTTAAATTACACTTTTAAAACTGTTTTATATGTCTGATTTCGAGAAACATTTGAGATTTGTTGTTTTCTAACTTATGCCCTAGCTAATTGAGAAATAAAAATAAGCCTTATTAAAAATGGTTGTATATCTGTTGTGATCACTATCAATTTTTCGAATTATTGTTCAATCCATCCTTACATCTTACTTATGCTATCATTCTAATGAAATTTGACCTATGCCGTTAAGATTTTGCGTGTTTCTTATCTTAAAATATAAAATTGAAATTTCAAATGTTATTATATTGCCGCATTTCATATTAAAAACTCACCGAACATCATGGCACTGTAGATTAAGTCAACTGCTCCAAATAGGAAGTTCGTTGGTTAGAGTCTGCGCAAGACGGTAAATGTTGTTTTGTCCCTTTTCTATGTTCACTTTCTTAAATATTTGAGAAATCTGTAAAATATGCAATTTCATGTATTACTCGAAAATTCCTAGAATGTTCTCTAACCACTTGGTGTTTAAACTGCAAGAGGCAGTTTTTGACTGTAAGGCTTACATCTAGCTAGTGCTGACTAATAAACGTTATTACTTGTTATCAAAGCTTTTTACTGAGCTTAAATAGCACTTTGAATAAACGTGGCATTTTGGGCGAGGCACCGGGTAACGTTTATTCGTGTTGTATTCGGTCTGGAAAAAAACGTAATTTCGTGAAAGTTAACAGCTTCTTCCGGAGCACAAACTTTACAAAGTCAAAGTTAGACATGTAAATCCGAGGAAAATGATGGAGTCAAATGGGAATCCACCATCAATCGCCATTTCTCCAGATCCAATTGAAGAGCCACTAAAACCGACAATCTTCAAAGTCGAGATAGGAAAGAACTTAACAAAGTGGTTACAAGAATACCTTAGGGTATCAAAATTCAATCAATGGGATAATACTCTCAGTTTAGCGAAAGTGATTTTCTTCTCAGGGAGAACAGCGAAGTAATGGTTCGAGAATAATGAGGGCATGCTGTCATAATGGACAAAATTTGTTGACGAACTGAAGAATACTTTAGGTAACGCACAGTTGTAGATTAAGAAACCTCATAAGACCTCAAAGACGGGACCAGAATTCTGGAGACTATATCCACTCATACATTCAAGGCACTGTATGACTTTGCCAACAGTCAGATCCTAGCATTGCAGAAGGTGACAAGATCACACTCCTTATGAAATAGGTAGCCGAAGATATCTAGCTGGCACTACTTACAAAAGAGAGAACGACGGTGACAGAGTTTTGTAAATGATGCCAGTATATTGAAGAAATAAATCGGAAACGGATTAGGCATCTGAAGTTTGCAAGGTTGCTAAATGTAGTACCAATAGCCTTCATCGATTCCTCAGACCTCAGTTTGCCGGCTTTAATCAAAAAAAATTATGTGTGAAGAAATACACAAGACTTAATTTAGAACCAATGTAGGAGCCTAAAATAAGACTACTCCCTCTTTTAAACCATTAGTCTAGAAAAATGGAAATATACCTAAATCTAATAATCTAATCTTCTGTTACAGACTTCCAAAGGTCTGTTCCAGAGCCCAAGAGTACTTACCCAACCGTCATATAGGAAGTCAGAAACTGCGCGGGATTAGTTTCGACATGTAACGTACAAAAAACCCAGGAAGAACAACCTGTGGTCGACCTGGAACTGTTTCAAGATACTGTCGTGATTGGGATAGTTATTATGGCTAAAATGTAGGAAATGAAAATTTCAGGGATTTCAATAACAGACACCTTACTGAAGGAAACAGTCGATCAGTCTGTTACATACCTGTCGCCAATCTCGAATCAAGGAGGTTCAGCTTATGAGCTCCAAGGCTTACTAGTGTAAATATTACTAGCTCTAAGTATTAATAGTCAGGACTTACTAACACTAAGGCTTACTGCCAAGTAAGACTTAGAGATAGTTAGTCCTGAGTAATAAATGTTATTGCTTGTTATTAAAGCTTCTGCACTGTGTTCGAACAACACTTTGAATAAACGTTACAATATCAATTGGCAAATTTGTGTGATTTGAAAATCATATTCGTTTAGTAGTTTGGAAACTGTGTGTATGTAAATAATTTATTCGTAACAGATTTAATAGAGTTAAAATGTGTATGAATTTAAACGCATGTGGTTTTGAGAGTTATATTATTGAATTTGAAATGTCTCAGGGTTTCAAATTTAACTCCTAAAGCATATAGAAAGATTTGAATGAAAATTGTAATTCACAGTCCCCCAGTTAATTCTGAAAATTAAATATTTTATCCCTTTTTTTAATATTTGCATGAAATTTTTAGATATTTCCATTAAATAAGCTAAGTTGATAATATTAAAACATTACGTGAAGTAATAAAATAAGTTTACTAAAAACTTTATATAAGAAATAAACCCTTATATTTATTTTGTAAATATAATATTTTTTAATATAATAAATATAATTTACTGTGAAAATTATGCTACGCTTATTAATTAATATTCATATTTTACATTTTTATACTTTGCCTCATAATATCAAACAGTATCGAATTTAATGCACAAGTACAATTGAGCTCAAAAATATTACTTATGTTTATAAGCTGGCTTTTTTGATGATATATGAAAACACTATTAACAAGTAATAAGTATAGAGTTGTTATACAAAATTTATTGCTTATCTACTGTCACAGGACACCAATAAATAATTTTTTATTGAAGTAAATAAATTTAAGAATTTTTTTTTATTTGCGACGTGTCGCATTCTTCTTAGGGCTTAGATTTTGATTTGCACAGTGTTCTTATTTCTTTATAGTTGAAAGAAAGCATAACAAATTCAAAACGATATATTTTAAAGTTTTTTTAAGACACTGATTTTTTTTTAATTTTAAAATAACTTTTACATTTTTTTAAGTAAACGCATCATTGTTTGTTTTAGGTATTTAAAAATCATGTATGAAATTTATAAGTACATGAAATTTAAAACAAATATAAAAAACAGCGTTTTATTTTTAGTAAATATTGATATAAATGATAAGAAGTAGAGCACACAGTTTAAAAACTGATATACAAAATAATATGACAAAATACTCTGTTTCGTCTACTATAACCAAAAGTACAGTCTAAACCAAAGACCAAATAGACTGTCTAGCAAAAATTTGATTCTCAACAAATGCGCTGATATATTAAATATTAGATTCTTTCTTTTTTAATAACTTTGTAGTTCGAATTTTTTTTTTTTAATTTTAAATGCACGGATCACTCATTTACTGTTTTTCAATATTATAATTTTCAACATTAGGTATAATTATAGGTATAATAAAATTTTTTTACTAACTATTGTGATTCGGAGTGCTCTATGCTTCTTTTAATTCTAATGAACATTAAGCCAATGAATATTTTTTGGTTATCTTATAATATATAAAAGAAAAAAAGTGTATCAAAAACGGTACAGATATCTTTCAATAACTTTTGATTCAGTGATCTACCATAGAATATGTTTCTTAGTTGAGAAGATTCTATATTATTATAGAATACACGAGAGATAGAATGTATTTATATCTTGTTAGTAAATAAGTCTTACAAGAATCATGCTCTCTCTCTACTCTAGAGATATCTAATGATTCTGTGTATTGAGCAAATAGTAATTCAGTTGCTTTTGGTATGAATTTCTCGTATCCTTTTACGATAAAAATATAAGCAATGTTATGAGTCCGGAAGAAAACTTTATCTACACAAAGATATTTATTTTGCTTTGATTAATAATCTGCTTATTTCAACTCCCTTTTCTTTTAATTTGTAAAAAAAAAATTACTATTGTTTCAAACATTTAGTATTCATGTTTTCTTTGATTCATTATATATTTAATCATTTTTACAAAATTTGTACATAACATAACTAAATTTCATGTAGATTAAAAATAAAAAAATGAGTGATTTGTAAAAGAATTATTGCATGATATTCTTTCTTTAAAAAGAATGTGCATTCATATATAATTATTTATTTGTATATATTATTTACTGATCATATAAAATATATTAAATGATTTTATGAATAAAAATGTGTAATTAAATTGCATTGATTGACATTGAAAATAGAAAGACAAAATAGTGAATTCAATATGATAAAAAGGATTTCAAAATTTGTAAGCAATGCATATGTATAAATAAGTTTTGCCATTTGCGAAATGGGTTAATGGCAAATTTATTAGGGAAATGGATGTTTCCGTGACTCTTTGTAAAGTAACCAATATCTAATCGTGTTCTTGATTTACTTTTATTTGAGGCAACATTTGTAGGATTTCAGAATCATATTTTAAGTAACTTCTTCTCTATTCCATTGAAATGCAAGCAATTAACGTTTGTATTTGGATTTTTGTGTCGATTAATATTTTCTAATTTATATGGAGAAAATAAATTTTACATGTTGATAAAACTTCATTTTTTGTACACTAAAAATTACCAAAATTTAAAAAAAACATTGATATAATTGCTTTCCTGTACCACATAGTATTCCATTAAAGCTGAAATTGTGTTCTTGGGGCAATTCAAGTTCAACAGTTGAACTTTTTTTTCATTTTCCAATTAAAATAACAATTTTTAATTGGAAAACCACTCTGTAAAAGTGAGTGAAATATTTAAGAAGAAAGAACATCAAATGAATCTGTGTTTATTACTTTGCGTGGATATTTGGACACGAAATATTATCATGGATTGGAGTGCTGCTATTGTTGATAACGGATCAAAAGCGTACTCCTGTAGTCATTTCAATGCACTTTTTAAACAAGATCGTGCACAATCCAAGAAATAATTTGAGGCTTAATGATAAACATTGGATTTAACACTATACACTAAAAAAATTAAAGATATCCGATGTGTTGAAGTTTTCTAGTAAAATTGCTCGAAATTATAAAAAGAATATTTTTACATTTATTTTTTGAAAAAGGAGAAACTCCTTAATGTAGTATCCCGATATATGAGACAATTTTAAATAAAAATGCAAACAAAAGTCGTTCTCTTTGTCCAAGAAAAATGTATTTCTTAAAATCATGATAAAGCTTCCTCACTCGTTTTCAGTTAGAGCTGAGAAATACCTTCAATTATAGTAAAAAGTTTTTCCTCACTAACATGAAAAAGAACATGATCAATACTATTGTTACTTTTGCAAATCAAAAAAATGATATTGTGGGGAAACTTCCTTCAAATTGTGAGATTATTCATTTCACAAATGACTTTTTTAATGCGTTTCAGAAATCTTACATTTTGCAATTTTTAGAAAAAAACCAGAAGTTTGTTGCAAATAATATATACTCATGTCCATAAATTAAGGATAATTCAGAATCACATAGAAATTTAACTTTAAAATAAATTGTTCACATGTAGAATTATCTCCCACATCTTGAAGAATAATACGCCAATTACAAAAAACTGCCATATGGCACCGATAGTACGTCACAATGACGAAAGTGTATGAGACGGGTATATAAGGAATGGTTGCAAAGTAGTAAAATTGTTCACAAGAGATTTTGAAACATTTCAGTGAAATAACCGCATAGTTATGGCACAAAGAAAACATTTGGATTATGTTTTAAGTGGTAAAAATATTGACCCCTCTTGAATGTGGATGTACCCAGCTGGAAATATTCGAGGAACTGGGAATCACCCAGAGTGTCATTTTCAGGCTTTGGCAAGATGATGGTAATGTGAGTAGACGTTACACCATAGGTCACCCTCGAGTTACAACGCCGAATGAGGACCAGTATTTGGCAGTTACTGCCGAAAGAAACAGATGGAGCACAGAATCAGACCTGTCTCGTAAGCTCTCTTAAGCTACCGGTAAGACAGGTCAGCAACTGGTAAGGCAGATCGTGTGCAAACGCTTAGGGAACATTAGTCTATATGCCCGTATTTCTGTCTGATGTGTTCCACTTACCGCAACTCACTGTCGCCTGCGGTTAGCCTGGAGTAAAGAGCATGCATTGTTAACACCACTACAGTGTTCTTGTGTGATGCTTTCTGTTGAGAACAGGTTTAGCTTTCAGTCTGATTTTCTCCGGACTTTCATATGGAGATGGCCAGGTATCCGTTACGACCAAGAGAACACCATTATGGTGGTGCAGGATTACTCGTTTGGGGAGGAATTATTCTGGATTCCAGAACTAAACTTCATGTTCAGAATGTAACCATGACAGGCCACATCTATCGGGATGTTATTCTAGAACAACATATACGTTTGTTTTGGGGCGCTATGAGTGCCGAATTTCTGTTTCCATCCTTACCATGCAAATATTGTAGACGAATGTCTTCAATTTGAGGATATCACCCGTATGGAGATGCCGCCATTCTCACCGAAATTGAATCCTATAGAGTATATGTGATACATGCTTTTAGGACGAATTACATGTATTCAACACCCTCCTGCATGTCTAATGGAACTTCGGAGAGCATTGTTTAATGAGTGGTGTAAAATTCCCCAAGATCAGATTGATAATTTGATGCTCAGCATACCTAGGAGTTGTACGGCCTGTATTCAATCGTATAGGGGCATAGTATGTATTAACCATCATACTAATCATATTATATTGATTTTCGTAAATCGGTTGTATTTTTTTAATTTGCTCCAGGAAGTAAAAATCGCCCTTTTTTTATCAATAATGTCAAACATATAGCATTTTTTTTGCTCCTTTTGTTATGTTTATATAGCATTTTTGCTCCTTTTTACCTTTTGTTTATAAAATAGACTTTACAAATAAGTCACAATTGTTTTGCTTTTGTCTCTTTTTTGCCTTAACCACCACTATCCTTAATTTATGGACACGAGTTTATCATTAAGGAAGGAAATTAAGTCGAAAGATTTGCATTTTGGAGTGTATATTAATGTTTTTTTCATTTAAAGATCGCAGGTTTACCAAAAGACCCTCATATACATGGAGGAAATGTGCTAATTTATACTATAAGTTGAAAGACTTCTCTGCTGTAATCAGTCACATTGTTCCATCGAAAAATGAATCTGTAAAATTTTTAAGGGAAAACACTAGTTGTAATATTTCTCCAACATGTCATTGTATCTTCAAGGGACTTCTACTGAAGATTAGAATTATTTTTCAACCAAATTGTTTAATAATTGCAGCCAAATTTAGGAATGCTCTATAATTTTAATTCTTTAACCTTTAAAAAGATTTTCAATTGATGACACTTCCAAAGATTCAAAGCAAACAAAACCCAGACTCTTCAGTTATTATTACTTTGTGTCATTCGCTTATCAAGTTCCGAATTTAATTTAATGGTATTCTTAAAAACATGAGTTATTAAGAATACCCTTAAATTCTGTTCATTCAGAGAAAAAAAATTTGTTTAATGTTTTTTTTATTTTGTATATCTTATCTTCTTATTCGAATTCTACATACAGTAGAATTAATCACAAATTATTCGAACATTGCACCATAAAAACACCAAATATTTAAATACCAAAACAACAAACAAAAATAATATTACCAAAAAACTCGTTAGGTGGAAGTGCTTTTAGGTGCCTTGCACAGCCATTATTTTATCACACTTATTTTTGAATCAGTTTTAAAGTTCTCACATTACACATGGCAGTGAAATAAAATTGAAAGGATAAAAAGCAATCTTTTGTCTTGTCCGCTATATCTTTGCACTACATCTCGAATTTTTAATTACTTGGTCAATGAGTTCTGCAGCACATTCTTTTATCAAATTATTATAGCTAAAATTTATTATTAAATATTTTATTTCAAATTTTCTGGGCATACTACTTGTGTGTCCATATATATATATATATATATATATATATATATATATATATATATATATATATATATATATATATATATATATATATATATATATATATATATTGATTTTAATATTGAAAATTTGCACCATATGGATTCCGTTTCAAAATTTTAAATAAAAAATAATAATAAAAATATGCCATAGAAACTTTTGATACTGATGTTTCCATTATAGAATAATATTGAGAATTGTAAATATTATTTATCAAGAAAGTTGTAAGATTTCCATTGAAATAATTACTTTTAAGCTAAATTTTGTAATAGGTTGTATTTTATCAAAAATACTTTTTTAACTTTAATAGTGAAAAGCTAATCTGCGTCCAATACTATAATTCAAATTGTTCATTAAACGAACTGTTATCTCATTACTAAACGTTCGTATTATTACCTTTTTCGAACAGAAAACAATAAATTTCTTACCTCAATTATTGTATTACCACAATTTTAAATTAATAAACTGTTTTAACTATTACAGAACTACTTTAAAAATATTTATGATAGAAATTTTAAATAATATGATAACTAATAAGTTTAAAAATGTTTTCACACATTTTAAATAATACCTATTCAATTTTTAATTATTATATTTAAAACCTATATTTATAGAAAAATTTTATAATATAAAATATATTTCTAGAAGAAATTTTTTTTTGAATTGATACGGGAGTAGATTATTGTATGTCCTTATCTGCTACATTCAGCTCATGTGACACCTAGGGAATTATATAACCATAAAGTTTTGAATTAAATTTCAAGAATTGAACTTATAGTAAATAGCATATTTTAAGCATACTTTTAAGGTTATGGTGTGGAAGATTTTTAAGATTAAAGCGAGCACACATACACAGAAATTTTAAAATACGAGAAATAAAATATTCAGTTAATTTTAATGTGAGTGTAATAGTTATTTTAAAGCATTTATCATTTAAAAGAAACATGTATCTATTTAGTAAATTAAAGTCTTTTAGTATAAATTGCTTATGAAATAATTTTGAACCATAAAACCAGATTTTGCTTAACAGACAAAGATGAATATTCTGTAAGGAATTCAGAATAAATATCATTATTCTTAATCAGATCTATAAGAAAAGTATTTTGGTTGTATTCCAATATCGTGTCAAGTTTAGAATAATTAAGATATATTTTAAAATTTTTATTTTCAAAGTATTTTGAATCATTTTTATTAAATATATATCATATTAACTAGGAGAGAAAAACAGAAGAATGCATCCTTAAGATGTGTTTATATTCCTTCGAAATTTTTATCATGTAAAGCTTTATCTTATCTAAAAATATTTTTTGATAGAAAAAGATTTTCTAAAAATCAAATGTCATGCATTTACTTCGTAAAGATATATTTTCACAGAATAGACTTATTTTTACGTGATCCATCTCATGAGTTTTCATTTGAATTTAATTTTTATCATATCATGCGTTATTTATTATTTATTGCTGAGAAATTTTTGCTTATATTGAAACTGGTGAATCAAAAAATTATGTATGCTTAAAATTAAGTATTAATTAATCAATGCAATGTAAAAAATGTAGCTTAGATTGTATAATCGAAATCAAAAAAAATTTTTTTTTTAAATTCCTCGTGTTATTTATGTTAGTAGACACTGTACATAGCCCACATCTTAAATGTTATTCTTTCCAAATTTTTGAAGCAGTTGAAAAGTAATATCTTCCGATTACTAAAACTTTAGACTTGGATTTGTGTACGATTATTAGTTCCCACAGAAAGTATATATTGCTAGGTAAATTTTGTATTGGAATAATGTTATGAAATTGGAGTTCCAAGCGTAATACTTTTATTAATGAATTCTTAAAAGATATTTTAAAAATATGTCAAAATCATTTTGACCTACGTGCGTTATTAGTTATAAATAATAAAAGAAATGAAAACGTTATCTAGGAAGTTATATTATTCATTGATGAATTTCAACAAAGAAACATATTACTCCTTGAAATTTCTGTTCAGGACATTTTCAATGTGATAAAAATATTTGTACAGATTATTAGATGATTAAATGATTCAGAATAAAAGAAAAGGGAAAAAAGATGTTTCAGTTATTGATGAAGTAAACATAATTCTGAATGCTGATATATAACATAATTCTTCGAAAGTCTGGAAAACAAATACATGAATTGCTAATAATAGTAATAGAACTTTTTGTAAAAATATGTAAAATTATTTTCTACACCGAAACTAATTTGAAAAAAAGTCATTTTCATATTTAAAAAAATGAACTGGGGTATTTTACTATTTCTCCTCAATATTATGAAAGTATTAATTGTGGTTAAATATTTATATTTTACATACAAATTTTATATAATACATACTAAATAATTCATTAATAAAAATGTAATTGTGTGATAAAAATTGTTTTAATATCTGACAGTTATAATTTTCTATTTTACAAACTTTCAATTTTAAGAAATATTTTACTGGTGTATCTTGTGTACTAAAAATTATCATGCTTTGCACACGTTTAAGTAAGCATTTTACTAAATTAAATGAAATATTAATAAATTATACCTAAATAAAATGTTTTTTATTCAATTTTCTTAAAAGAATACAATCATTATGTAAATGCGCTTTAACTCTCTCTCTCTCTCTCTCTCTCTCTCTATATATATATATATATATATATATATATATATATATATATATATATATATATATATATATATATATATATATATATATATATATATATATATATATATATATAGTTAAAGCAATTATATCGCAATTTTTAAAGTGATTTATTTAAACATTTAAATTAAATCTAATTCTGTACTTTTAATCTCTTATTCATTTATAAATTCTAAAATCATATAATATATTGACAATCTGTTTTCATATGCTTTAATGGTTGGAAACATTAAAGCATATGAAAACACATTAAAAAATATAATGTTATTTGTGAACTATATCATTAGATTGTTCAAATTACATTAGGTGTAACTAAGAAAGTACTTCATCCTTCCTTCTGAAAACTGAAGAGAAACTATTTTCTATCCTTTGAATAGAAGAAAAATATGAGGAATTTTTTTAAGAGGACAAAAACCATTGTAAGTTTACGCAGAAGGAGGAATAAATGTTTTTTTTTTTCATTTTTGGACTTAAATCGTATTTTATAAAGTAGAAAAAGTTATTCTTTTCTGAAATAAGAATTCCAATTACTTTTTAAAGGAACTATTTTTCACAAATTTGTAACAGGAAGGAATAGAATATTTACTTTCAGTTTTACCAAAATACTATAAAGTAATTTATGAAAGTATGTAATTTGAAAATTTTTCTGAAAAATATGCATGATATATAGAGGTTCTTTAAATTATTTTTATATATAAATAGTTTCAAATTAAAATAAGTACTTTGAAATATTATATCTTATAAATTTTGTTTTTTTGTTGTTAAATTGTACATCAAAAATTTACGGAAAGATTTAACCGAAAGATTATGTATCTTTTTATGACAGATACTTAAGTTTTTTTCTTCCCAACGGTTGTCTTTGGCATCTCTGTCATTAATCGGGAATCAGCCTAATTAAAAATGAACAACTATAAAAACAAGAGTGAAGTCCTTTTGTAGAGTTGTCAGTCATGAACTTTAGAAACTTAAGGTCAGTTCTTGAGGTGAGAGGCATCCATATCATCATGACATCACAATGGACAACGAGTAGAGTCCATTATACCTATTCGATGCAGATAATTTTGCAGATACTCATGTCCAGTTGTCACCCGGAAACAAGCGACACCAACAGCTCAGTGTAAGCAGCCAGGGATTTTATTGTTCCCATCAAGTAGAGTTTTCCACTGCCTGTCTATAGCCGCATTAACATAAAGGGAAACTTTGTCATCCTTTTTTCACTGAGGATTATACACTTTTGATGTCACGCAAAGGTAAAGAGGGATTTAACAAGATAATAAGGGTCGTATGCTTGAGCAAGTCTGTCATCCTACTCTTTTCCAAAAACATCTCAGTAGGTCGAGATTCATTCAAGAGTAACGTGGACCTTGATTTCAATCAGTTCGTGTTATTTTATTCTACATGAGTGGACAAGTGCATTATTATTATAATTTAGATTTGTAAGCAAAAGAATAATACCTTGTGAATCAACAAGGAAAAGAATTTTTTGAACATGGATGCTTCTTAATTTGCCAACTGCATAGGTTATATCATCAAGCTCGCCATCAAAATTATTGTAGTATTTACCCACAGGGCAGTTTATACTATAATCTTTTGAATATGCTCCAGCACCAGTATTTTTATAGAATTCTCTGCAGAACCATCTGTGAAAATGTGATGCCAATCCTCAGAAAGGTATCTGATATGAATTGTAGACAGAACAGTACTTTTCAACTCATTCTGTGGTATGTAGTGTTTTTTAATTCCCCATACATGGTCTAGATGTACTTCCAACCTATCTAAATCCACAACAGGATTCTATTCCCCTGAAAAAACCTGGCGATATGTGGTAGGGATATCATAAGTGACACACAGGGATCATTTATAATTGAAAGAAATGATATATGGGTTTTTAGTCTCTCAACCGATGGGCTGTAATTTTGTAGAATATCTATTTTTCTTCCAAAGACTCTTTCAGCAAGAATCGTAACATTTCTATTATATCTATTACCCATTTATTTAAGTGGATAATGATGTAATGACAATTATTTAAGAGAAAGATTCGACAAATGAGAGGATAATATAAGAAATATTTTCTAATATTTGACATATTTAGTTAACTTTAATGGTGATATCAATGCATAATTATATGGATATTTATTTTTAATATGAATATTTATTTGCCTTGATCTTGTTTCCCCGAGTGAAATTGTTTTAAAGCATTTAAAAAAATTGACTTATGAAGACCAATTTTTCTAAATAAATTATTGTTCAAACGTGTAGTAAAAATATTCGTATGTTTGCAAATATTTAATTTACATACGATTTAAATAGAACGACAAAAAATACTCAATAATTATTTCATAAACATTTATACTCGATAAAATAAAAAACAATAGATATTGAATTATTTAAAAGGATTTTTTGTGTTAACCACTAGTATGTCATAAATTTTAAACTCTAAAACGACAAAACTGTGTACTTTATTTTGAAAGTTAAGTCTATTATTTTAATTTTTGAATCACATACTAATTGTACATACTAATTGAAATCATTTTCATATTTTATTTATGTTTAAATACTTCCTGTTGTGGAACTCAAAATGTATATTTTAATGAATTTCTTGCAATAATATGCGAAACTTTTTATAATTAAAAGTTTGATTAAAACAATATCAGTAATTATGAATTACATAAAATGGATTCATGTAAAATTATGTTATACTACCCACAATCTATATACTTTACTTTGTTATCAATTATTATTAGGATAATTTATACTTTTGAGTTTGGTTGTAATTGTTGAGTGAATTTTAATTTATTTCCGAATGGGTACATTTTGTTTTCATATCTATAATATAGATAACTTAGAAAGAATATCTATCTCAAACAAAATTGCTTTTTTAAATACTTTTAAAAATTTAATTTAAACTATTAAAATATTTATTTGGTATTAACATTTTTTAAAAAAAAATAGTTATACACAGAAAAAAACGTTTCATCAATCATTTTATGATACACGTTGATGCAAACATGTTTATTAATCCAGTGATTCTCAACCTGTGGGACGTGACAAATAGGGGTGTGCGAACACACTATTGGGGGGGGGGGCGTGAGCATATCCAAAAACATTTTATTGAAAAAAATTAAGTGACTGAAAGGAAAGAACCCACATACCAAACAAAATAGATTTGGACATATTTAATAATTAACTTATTAAATTAAAACAAATTACGAAATTAAAAACATATTTAATAATAATTAGAGGCTTACTTGCGCCTGACTTTCAGAGCAAAGTTTTTCGAACAAGGGCTTAATATTAGAAATAGACATTCTCAGTTATTTTTCTATATTTAGCTGAGATCTATATTTTGTCTTCAAAGAAGCCACCTCAGGAAATCCAGCTTCACAAAGGTAAGATGTTGAAAATGGTAGTAGAATGCGAAATGCCCTTGTTTTTAGTGCAGAAAACTCATCATCCACTCCTGCACCAAATTCAAAGAATGATTGATTTATTACTCCGTTGTCTTTTGGTTTCTCCACTTGTCGTCAAGTCTATGAAGGTTTCTTCTTCAATTGAGAGTTCTTCGGGATTATTTTGAAATGGATACCTCACCCATTTGTAACTTAATATTAAATAGTCGTCAGCAAGAAAGTACTTTTTAAAATTCTTTGATAGCATTGCTAAATGATTTTCAATGATTACAAAAACAAATTTTAAATGTTGATCTTCAGCCTTGTAAGTTTTAATACAATCATTCAAATTTGCAAACATTGCTAAGTTTTCTTGCTTTAAATTTCTGTCCCAATTTCCTACAAAAAGCATTAATTTTATCTCTCGTATCCAATATATGTGTATTTGCTCCTTGTAGTTGAAGATTCAATTTATTTAATTTCTCGAATATGTCGACAACACACACACATGTAACTCAGTCTCATCACAAATAAACTATAGAGAAAATTTCCAAATTTGGGTCAGTTTTCCACTTCTAGGAAAACTGCGGTTTCCTCTCTTATTTCATAAACATGTTGTAAAAATTTCCCTCGTGATAACCATCTTGCCCCGCAATAAAATTCTAACGCTTAATGTATTACACCCATGTCTTTACAAAGTTCGGGAAAGATTCTTGATTTCATTTTTATATAATTTACTATGGTTACAACCGTAGTTAACACAATATCCAAACCAGGACTCATTTCTTTGGAAGCCAAAGCTTCTCTGTGCATCATACAATGTGTCCAGACGCACTGAGGCAAATTTTGTTTCACAAGTTCTTGAATACTTTGGAATCTTCCGGATAAGAGAGCAATAAAAATCACAGGATTCTTGTTTTTTCAATACTGAGGATCGGTATTGCAAAATGTCAATAAATTTTCGTATTCTTGGTAATTTGTAAAGTTTAAAATTAAGGTTGTAGTGTAAGCTTAGCGCCAAAATACTCAAAATACATTATTATTGTACACATTTCATTGTATGCGGTCGGGAGGAGACGCGATGAAAATTATGATTGAAAATTGGATCGTGAATACTAAAAGCTTGAGAAACACTGTATTAATCTAAAATTTGATATTTAAGAGAATAATATTCTTGATAAAGAAATATTTTGATATAAAACATGAAATGAGTAATAATAAAATTTCCAAATCAATTATAAGTTCATTAAAATATTATTAAATGTATTTTATTCTCGTAAATTTAATCATAATATTTATAATTAGAATTTAAATCCTTTAAAATTTCATTCGCAATAGAAAATTATAGATGTGCTCTAAAATTTATTTAGGTTTATTTCTATTCTTATTAATATTAAAACATTTTTCCGAATGGAGATTTATATTTAAACACATTTTACTAATCATGAAAATAAATTTTTTTATGTGTTTTACAAATGATCCTTTATAAATGTATTTAGATTAATATTGTTTATATTTATTCATGTATATTCATTATCTCAATGATGTTTTGAGAAAATGTAACAAATATTTAATGTAAAAAGTGCACATTTGTGAAAGATATATATATTTTAGATATAATATTTCAGTAAGGGAAATTCATCTTACAAATAAATCTTTGAAAATAAAATATATCTTAAAAATATTGAAAACGAAGCGTGATACTTATATTTATTTAAGTACATTTGATGAAACAGAATTAAATTAATGTTCTCAAATATTTTTTTTAAATAATGAGTGCATTCATGCATAAGGATTTAGAATACATTTCAACTTAAAATTTCATGTCTAGATTATCTTAAGGAAATTACTATTTTCACACCACCTTAAAAATCTAGAATTCTGCAGATAAATGTGAAGGTTTATGATTTTCATATTATCCTTTTATAAACATGCATTTGATTCAGAAATTACCCAAAATTTAGTTTATTATAGAACTATTTTTTATTTAAAATTATCTAGAAATGAAAATAAAATAATTTTGTAACTCCTAAAATGTATTTTTTTTACCAATTACTGATTTATTAGACAAAGTCATAATCATTTTTTCTAAGAAGTTATGCCATATCTATGAATATTTCAACGTATAATATTAAAATAAATCATCAATTACTTATTTATCATTTGAACATAGCTAAAAATTTTAAGAATTCAATAAGTTTATTTTTGCTTAAGCATTTTGAATTTTAATATCATCCTAATTTAATAATCATTGTAAAAATTCTCCATCTTTGCTTATTTAATTGTAAAAAATTGTTGATGTAATTAATAAGATTATTGTTGTAATTAAGTGTATAAAATTGATATTTTTAATTAAAGTATTTAATGTTAAAATTGTTATATTTTTAATAATTTCTTCTGATTATTTATAGATATTTATTTTCAAATGAAATTTATATTCAAAATATAAAAATTGTAAGTGCATTAATATAATTCATGCATCTATTAACAAAACATTAAATATCACTTACATCTCAATTTCTAATATTTTCTATTTAAAATATTTTGAAATTATTATTATATGCATAATTTTTAAAATTTATAAAACTTAAAACATTTAAGTCAGCTTAAAACTTTAGAAATTATGACATTACACGTAGTAAGGTGCTCATTAAATTACCATAATATTATTTTCTATTCTACTCTCTCCTTCTCTCTCTACTATGAGACTGAAAACAGTTGTAAAATATCTTTGAAAATGAAATGTTCGTTACATTTTGCTAATCATGGGCACTTTTATATTTCTTAATGATTTAACTGCTTAAACATTCCAGTGTTTACTTAATGGCTAATAATTATAAGGCTTTATTAGGTTAATGAGTAAAATATTCCAACGCAAAATATTTTCAAGCTTATCAATGTAAGCACTTTTTCCATTATTATATATTCCATTATTATATTCTCCATTATTTTTTTATTCAATTTTTATAACTTTAAATATTTCAATACAAAAGATTCTACTATTTCATGGTTATCACCATTCTTTTTAAATACTAAAATAGCTTTGAGAAAATGTGTGCGTATTTTAATAAACATCCTTTAGCTCATGTAACTTTTTTTGTAAATATGTAACTGTTAATTGAATCGTTTATCTGATATTTTAATGTATAATGATTGCTATTTATATTTACTTAAGAAATTTCTATTATTTCTATTTCACATTTTCTAGTAAGCTTCTCACTTGAAAAAAAATATTTTAATCTCATTATTTTTACCGCTTAAATTTAATTGCATAGATTAATGTAACATTTACAGAGAATAAATTTATCTGATAAAATATTTAATTATTTCTCAAAAAATATTGAATTTTTAGGTTTTATTTTAACTCATTTTTAAATATAAGATATTTAAATTTCACTTTTCAGTACTTATATTTTCTTGAAATAAAGGATTCAGATTTCAATATCAAATTTCTGAATTGAAGTAGAGAAGGTTAGCTTAAAATGTGAATTTGATTTCAAGAAATAAAAAGTTTCAGCATTAATCAATATATAATATACCACACCATCTCTCTCTCTCTCACACACACACATGTTAACAAAGCATATAATGACGAAATAATAGGATGTTAGGGAAACCTGAAATAGCAAACATATACGAAAGAAGTTTTGTTTTAAACAAGAGGGAAATTATTTAACATTATTTAACTGTTAAAATATATAATATATAATAACAAGTAACTAATGACAAATAGTTTTCATTCATGGGATTTCAAAATATATGGACAAATTGCGAGTATTTCAATGACCTGAATATATCTTATGAATAGTTGATATTGATCATCATAATCGGATTCAAAGTAATTTTTACATTGATTAAAAATTAAGATAGTTCAAATTTTTATAGAATTTATCTAAGTTATATAAGACATTCATTCAGTATGTAATCAATATTTTTAATAATAAAATAATAAATAAATGTTAATACGAAATGAATTTTAATATAATTTTTAAAAATAAATTACACTTAAAAATTCAATTTTTAAATCAAAATTATAATTTATACTAATTTTATAAATTAAGATATCCATTTAATTAATTTACATTTCATTATATTCTACTTAAAAATTTTTCTAAATATATCGTTAAGATGTTATTTGAGCATTTTTATTACTCTACTTTTGCTACGGAATCGAATCAAGTATTTAAATACGTAATTATTGATTTCGGATATCATAAAAAATATTTTTAAGAATGATTCATTTATTTTTAAAACTTATATTGAATGTGTTTGTGCGTGTGTGATTATCATTAACTACAAAATGCGTTTCCACAAACTACAAAACGATTTAAAATTTCATCATTAATGAATATGTCACTTCTTTGTTATGATTTCGAATTATTCTACTTATTAGAAAACACTGATTAATGTTTCGAACAAATTATTTTATCCTTTACTTTAGCTGATTTTGTTTTTAAGTTTTAAGTATACGCTATTATGAATAAGGTATAGTTTATTTACAATTCTTTGAAATTTTACGAGATGTATTGGAAAATTATTTTTTTTGTAGAAGTGACATTTTGTGGAAATATTTATAGATATTAATTAAATTAAATTGAAAGGAAGATATGTTAACAGATTAAATATTAATAATTATGTGTTTATGCATGCATATATATATATATATATATATATATATATATATATATATATATATATATATATATATATATATATATATATATATATATATATATATATATATATATTATAAGAAAAGTATATCTCATTTCATTCAAGGACAGAAAATATGTTGTAAAATGTATGTAGCATTCCAATTTATACTGCTGAGTCAAAATAATTTTTTTACATATCAATTAATTACATTATATATCAGTTGTTCCTTAAATGGACCATTCATATGCCCATTTCTAAAAGCCATTTTCCTAGACTAATGGACATTTTAAAGTCATTTGCTTATATTAAGCAAGATATTGGTAAAATGTTATGTAATTTAATTGACTTTAATATTAATCAAAAAAGTTTAAAAGTTTAGCTTTTCTCATTTTTTATACTATAAATTACACTTTAAGCATATTGCAATTATCCTTCCAAATTATGTGCAGTTTTATTTTAAAATATCATTAATTATTCATTTCATACCATAAACAATAATATATTTTTGTCAATGAGTAATGTATTATATATTTTAAATATATGAATGATTTTAGAAATTAAAGAAAATGTTGAGAAAAATAATTTGCTCCCGTAAAAGATTGAACATGAAGAAGACTTGTATTTCACTTTAATGCAGCTAGAATATGAGCAATTTGATTATAATTATTTTTATAGAGATCAACCCTAACCTTTTATAAATATTATTATGCGATGTATATACGCTCTCATTACACGTGATATCCTTAAAATCTCTAATAACAAGAAGATATGTAGCTCACATTTTTACAATAAGAATACGATGAATTCGATCATTCATACTTCATTGGCATTTCATACATTGGCCCATTCATACTCATTGAATTTAAATTATTCATAACTATTATCTGCATTACAAATCTGCTTTTTTCTCATTATAACCTGCGTGGACACTATGCGCCTCCATTACCCCAGAAAAAGCGTTTAGGCACAATTTCTTACTGTAATTCAATATAGAATTATAATAATATTAGTATTTAAAAACATTTTTTTTAAACTAAATACAAGTTATTATTGTGACATTTTACAATAATTATATATGTATGTTATATTAATGATATATAACATTTATAGACCATTCTTATCATGAAAAAAATATCATTTCATGAATAATTAAATTAATTTAGCATTTGTCTACATGTTCATAAAATCATAATAATTATATTTAAAACATTTATTGTGTTTTATCATAGTCAAACAATTATCTTATTGTTAAAATTTTGTTCATTGAAATTAAAGTACCTAATTATATACTGAATCTCATCTTACAGTTTTGAAATTATTTTGAACCAATAGAAAGTGAAATAAAGTGAATTTAATCATTGGTACTAAGCTTTAAAATAAAACAAATCTACTGAATTAATGTTTATTTTGTTGCACACTTTCAGAAATTTATGTACCTTTAGACTTTTTTCAATTAAATTCCAACTAACTTAATTAATTAGCTTTCCTTACATAATATAGTATAGTAAACATGATATTCTGGCAAAGTTAGAAAACAACATTTCCTCTCCCGCTAGCTCATTAAATATTAATTTGATACATTTCCGAAAATCGATGGTAAATCTCCCAAAGGATTTCCTCTTCTATATAATCAATCACAATATTAAGTAAAAAAAATGGCAGATATCCAATTAATACTAATTTTTGTTTAATGTTATAACTTTTACTCGTATCTAGCATGTTCTGAATGTAAAGATTTTATTAAACTGTAAGTGAATTTAAAAAGAATTAGGAATCATTTTGGTTTTTGTAGGTATAAATGATATATATATATATATATATGTGTGTGTGTGTGTGTAACATAATACTAAATTAACAAACATCAAGAATATATACTGTAATAATGGTTTAAATAATATGTTAATGTATTTAGAATTTACTTTGTGTTGAATAAAACAAGTGCTTATAATTTAACTATCAATCATTAAAGTAGCAATGCTTTTAATCTTCAAGTTGTAACTTTACCAACAAGTGAAATATAAGGGATATATATATATATATATATATATATATATATATATATATATATATATATATATATATATATATATATATATATATATATATATATATATATATATATATATATATATATATATATATATATATATATATATATATATATATATATATAATAGAAAATCTCAAAAATGTATAAGTTCAGATAAGTTTTATTAAAAGTAAAATAGTATTTCACTTTAATAGAGTTTTTTTTAAATAATTATATATTATTAAAAATATGGTCCATCAAGAATGAATAATTCGTTATTCAAAATTAAATATTTTAAGCTTCAGCAAAAAGATTACAATCTTACGTTTCATAAATGTTATTGATTTCAAGGTAATAGAATGTGTGATAAAGCATGCAACCAAAAGAAAGATATATAATTTTTTAATACATTTTAGTCGAAACTAAAATTTTAATTATGAATGTATGAAAAGAATTTACTTCAATCCAAACATTTTAAATAAACTTAAAGTATGTAATTAATTTATTGCTTATATTTATTAATTAAGTTATTTTATTTGCAATTTTTATGAGCATACTACTGAGACTTTTTAATATATTTAATGATATAAACTGATGGAATTAATGCGTAATATGATATTTGATAAAAATTCAGAATCATTGCAGAAGCTAAAAATTGTTCTCAAACTGCAATAAAATTTACAAATTACTCATAAATTTCATTGAAAGTAATAGCTTATAAATATATTGTTTTTTTTTATTTCTTGATAATAATAAACTATGTTTTTATTTAACGTTGGATTTTTCCACAGTGTTTAATAATATTCTTAAAATATACACAGTAAAATGTTCAGTGGTTGCTAATGTGTTTTTCAATGTCTTTTCTAAATAATTTATCTTTTTATCATGAAAAAAGTTTTTATGAAAAACACTCATTTGCAGTATTCTGTATTTACATGTTTATACCATAAAAGAACAGTACAAGATTTTTTTCTACAAGAAATATTTTCAAGTAGTTACAAAATCTACCTAAGTAAAACTTTTAAGTATATGTTTTAATAACATTTCAAAACAGGGACTATTAAATAATCTTATTTGTTTAAATGAAATAATCTTCGTTATTTAATTCTATAAAATAGAATGGTGATTGTGTTCGCATGCGTCAAGTTGCAATCACCCACGTGATATTGGTGTGATATTTTTTTAAAATACTTTATTTTTCTGTGCCTTTAATTTGTGACTTAAGACATTTTAAAACATAGTTAGGGGGAAAGAATGTAAGTTTACATTTTAATATACTTTTGTTAAAGTTTTGTAACTGAATATGTTCATCAGCATTACAACTTAAAGTACAAAAACATGTAAATATTAATAAAAGAATAAATTGAATTTAAAAATATATATTTACTTTTGGTTCACATAAAGAATATACATTTACTTAAACTTATCATATTTGAATTTACATTTGCCTTGAAATATTAAACACAAAACAAAAATGAAGAATTTAGAAGCTAGTTCAACTTGGATAGTCTGTGATTTGATAAATCTACAGGAAACTGAAAATAATGTCACTGAATGGTTTGAAATAAGGCAATACTTAATCAACGTATCAGTCAAGGTGCGATAAATAATGGAAACTGAAGCATATTAGGTGCAATGTATTTGAAGAATAAAGGGTTAACATGCAAATTAAGATAAAAACATGCACAAAATATGAGCATGATTTGATCTCATGCAAAATGATTTTAATATATTCCAGAAAAATGGGAAGATATTAGTTATGCTGTACTTTTTCCTAACTGTTAAAAGAAGACAATCACATACTTCTCTTTTATTACATATTTATTTGATTTTGAGATTTTGTTTAAATAAGTCAATTAATTATCCAATGAGGAGTAAGAATTTTCTTAAAGCTTTTAAAAGTTAGCTTAGAAAATTGGGAAGATATAATTTTGTTTTCTTCGTTTTTAATTTCAAAAATATCAGAAACATGTCTTTGAAATGTCAGTTAATTTATATAGCAAAAACATATTTAGATTGTAATGAAATTTTGTGTAATAATTGTCATATAGGGGTGAAAATATATAGCAAACAAAGTTCTCATGCTGAGCATAATATTTCAGATAAAATCCAGTTGCTAATTCAAACATACAAATTTTATGTAGATAATTATGAAGTAAATAAGTATCAGATTTACAAGTTTTAACTTCTTTTGCGAAAGGAATGCATTGATATGTTAGTTTTCATTAAAGTGGTAAAATATAATAAGCTTTAATTACTCTTAAGTTTCTAAGATATTAATGCTATCTTAATGAATCAAATACATTAAAAAATTTTCAATAAAAATGTACACAGATATTTCATTTGACACGTTTATTTTCTTGTAGTGAAATTAAATCATAAAAGAGTCTATATATTTAAACTTATACAGACTCTTCAGAAGGCAGAAAGACATGAATAAAGCGCTTAAGAAAAGATGCGGAATTTCTAGGAGAATGTTAAATTAAGTTTATGCATGTAAAATGGTATTTATTATTCAAGAACAACCTTGGGGAAAATTGGATAAATGTATGAATGGTAATAAACTTGAGCAAACTTACAATTTTATTAAATTAAATTTTTAAAGTTTCTCCATTTATATCTCGTGACATTTGGAAATAAGTGTGATTTAAATCTGAAGTGTTGTTCCTTAAATCTTTGTTGAAATAATGCTATAAATGTCAAGAAATTTTATAAAACGTGCAATTAAATTTAAGAAATTCAAATATTACCATCTGTATATTGGTAATATATTTTATTAACTGGACGTGTATAAATTTTTATGATGATCAATGAGAAACCTATCGGATGAAGGGAAGAACTCGATTTATAAACTTTCGTGTATCAAAATATTTTAAAACTATAAAATAGTTTATTTAATAGGAACAAAACCTTCATGAAAAATAAGACATATTTAGTAGAATATATTTTATTGAAATTTAATGATAATACTCACATATTATTTAATAACAACTGATATATATATATATATATATATATATATATATATATATATATATATATATATATATATATATATATATATATATATATATATATATATATATATATATATATATATATATATATATATATATATATATATATATATATATAGTATATATATATATATATATATATATATATATATATACAAACACACTAAAATTAGGTAATAAAGGTATATACCACCATCGAGAAAGAAGTTAAATTTTAACTCAGGAAATGCCACAGCGGACATTTCCTAAGCTACAATTAAGCTATACATTTATTTAAATTATAAATTGGTAAGCAGGTTATCAGAGGTGTAATAACAAAGGATATAAGAAATATATAATTTTGTCTTATTAATCTTCAGAATTATATGTAATGTTTCTGTATGTGGTAAAGTTTGGAATCAATATTTCAAACAAATCTTTATGTTGATATAGTTCTCTCAAGATCCTATTAATCTCTAATAATGATATTTTAAATCCCTTTGAAATTTCATCGAATAATGTTCTCTTTATCCCTCACACAAATTTTACAAACAATCACAAATAAGATTTGTTGCAGATTCTCAAAAAAAAATGGTTTTATTTTATAAATAAACATAATCAGGAAGGGAACTTATGTCATCAGTTGTCATAAAAAACAGATAAAGAAATGTTTTATTACTCTTTATTTTCTTTTAAATTAATGTTATTTCTACAAGACAAAAATGATGTTATTTGCTTATTGGAAAAATAATCCTATTCATTAAAGTAATAGTGTTTTAAGTTAAGGAAAAAGCATTTATTTTTCTGGTGAAATCCGTAATGTTTTATTTTCCAATAATTTTGAACTTTCTTTGGATATTATTTAAAAATATTTTGATTTTTTAAATTGTTGAAATACAATACTCTTAATATCGTGAATATTCAATTAATTTTAAAGCATTAAATGATATCATAGGTAGATAAATTTATATAAAACATGTGTAATTTAAAACTTAAATGAAAGAGAATGAAAAAAACATCATGTTTAAATCTATAAATTCAAGACCATGAAAATAAAAATTTCACAATTGCAGGGTATTTCGTCTTAAAGAACTCAGTTAGAAGCTTGAAGAACTCAGATATGACCTTTGGTAATTATGACTTGAAATTGTTAGAGGAATGTGATTTACCAAATACACTGTTCAACATATTTTTTTTGAAACGTTATATTCCTAAAAACAAATGTAAGTTTATCATAAGGAATTACTACATTTGACTAAGAGTAGCAAAGACTGTAATTTTTCGAGTTAAAAATTCAAAATTAAAACTAGTTTAAATGTTGCCCAACAAAGCTTATCTACGATGCTTTCTCAGCCAATAAGAGCCATCACATCTCCCTAACCAATGTGTGAGCAAAATAGATAACACTTATTAAATGCAAACAGATTAGGTTTGTCAAGGGAAGAAGATTCTATAATGATGTATATCAATGAGAATTTTAAAAACTAAGAACTAGAAGTCTTAGGAACTAAAATGTGATAGAATCTTAATAATGAGTCTAGAAAAAAAACCTTTCGAATTAATTGTTATTTATTAATGGGTCAAATGGGTCTAGAATTAAATAAAAGTTTTATGAAGAAATTCGTAGACGTATAGGAAAACACAGCATTTAGATTAATTTGATGTCTTTCTAGCGAAAATTATTTCATTTATTTAATTATTTTCATGCTAAGATCATGAATTCAAAAACATTCGCTGCATTATAATTATATTACGTTGTGATAGGCACATGTACATTTAACAGTATTGTATATAAATGCGTGGGTATCAAGCAGTATTATTTATTCCTGTAATATTTATACAGAGGTAAGAAAAAATAAAGTTCATGATTTGATTTTCTGTAAATCATTTGTTACTTTACATTTAAAGTAGTAAAAGAAATATATTTAAAATATTTCTTTTCTATTTTTCAGTATAATTGATTTAGCTTGCTGCAGTAGTTTTGAACATTTTATTTATCAGGTTTATTTATTAATATTGACAGGTTGAATTAATATTAAATGAAATAATTTATAATGCTTACTTTTAATTGATCCTTTCAATATAAAAACACAAGCTAACATAAATTGTAATTTGGATTATATTCCCCGGGATGAATAACATATCCTAAAACTTATCAGACATGAACTCTTAATCAAATAAAGGTGAGTTAAAATTCAAAAGGTATGAAAGAAAGTCAAAATAAAAAAAAAATTATTATAAAATAAAGTAATGTATACTTCAAACATATTTACATTATTTTACAGCAAGTATGACATTTAAGAAAAGTATAATAAAAAAATTAAATTATTGTTTTTTGGTGCAATAAAAGAATAAAATTCGTAATTAACTCATACTTCAGTCATTTTAAATAAAAATACCAAATATATTTTTATTTAAAATGACTGAACTTATAATAATTGCCCATGTATAATTTTAGCATAAATAGACAATTATTATAAGAATATTTCTGGTCTGATTTTGAAATTCTCTTTTTATTCTGTTGATAACAAAATACAACGAAATTAATATAATGTAAATAATATAAGAAATCCATCCATAGGATGATATTAAAAGTATTTGAATTTAGAGCTAATTGTTCATAAAATCATCAAAAGGACAAAATGTAAAAATAAGTATATTTATTCTAATATTACTTTCTAAACAAATTTTTAACTTAGCTTAAATTTAGCAAACTAAATCTGAAGAATAATAAAATAAGTATTTGCAATAAAATGAGAAATAAATATTACTTTTAGAATTATAAGATAATTTTTAGTAAGATATTTTACTATATAAGCACAAAGATAAGCATGTTAACATTATATTGAAACAAAGACATTTTTAATTTCTTGCCTCGATATGTTGAGTTTCTTGTCTCCATTTATTTACAAGAAACGACAATGTATAAGAATATTTATATACATAGCAAAAATATTTAAAAAATTACCTTTCACCATGGGGTTATAATAAATAATGATCACCACAAGAATTATCCTATTGAATTTCCAATATAAATCTTTGTACAAGAGTATTAATCTCATTTTTATGTTTCATCATCTCCTTACTGGGTTACTCGTCCATTAATTGCGGAAATTTCAACAAACTGTGTAGAATAAAAGAATATGTCTTACAATAATAAGCATTGCATTAAAGAAATCTGATTTTGACATTCTACAGTAATATTTTATATCATTCATGTACAATCATTACCAAATCAGTCTTTTTTTTCAAATTTAGTCCTTAACGCAAAGAGAATGCCTTTATTTAAATAACAGTCTTACCATTTCATGAGTGCAGCATTAACAAAAAAATTAAGAAAAGCAACAGGTCATCTGTTATTTTGTAAATCTTGAAATCATAGATTTTTATGCCATTTATGTTCAAATATATATATATATATATATATATATATATATATATATATATATATATATATATATATATATATCATATATATATATATATATATATATATATATATATATATATATATATATATATATATATATATATATATATATATACTATATAATAATAACATATATATATATATATATATATATATATATATATATATATATATATATATATATATATATATATATATATATATATATATATATATATATTAATATATATGAATATATTAGAGTGGTGTTGTTTTTTATGGCATGCTTATTTTTTAATTTGTTCTAAAAATTTTCTAACAATTCAAATGTAAACATTTAGCGAGAGAGAGAGATCATAAGTAAATTTAAAAAAAATTGTTTCTCCATATGTGAATGCTGTATATAGCACATACAAACAGATAGGTTTAAATGTGAACACTTACTTGATTCTATTTTCTCTGCTATTGGACTTGCGTGAAAGCTCAATGAGTCTCATTAAATAAGTATCTGCATTGCTTGTTCCTCATTAACGATTATTCGGATCAATATCTAAAGATCATTACTTGAGTAACAAGGAATTACAAATGATATCACAACTGCACATTGATGTTTAGAGAGTACATTGTAGTGTTCTCAGTACTTTACTACATTACAACATTTACGTATGTAATAAATCATTCTTATTGCTATTATAAGCAATTTAAAAACTGCACTTTAATTCACTTTAACTGTAAGAATGGGGAAATACTTCATTTATTCTTAAATGTGAATATATAAGTTTTTTGTGAATTATAAAAGTAAATATCATAAGTTTAATAATAAAAAGAAATAAAGATTCCTTAATAATCAGAAGAAAACGTAGCCTTATGAAAAAACTCATGACACGTGAAAAAATATTTGAAATGTCATTAACTAAACTAATTATATTTTTATCTAACTGAGGGTTAAAAAAAGTCCTGCAATCACACTAAATTTAAAAATAGTAAGCCAATTACTTTTAAAATAAGTGTAAAACGTGCCTCTGTTTTTTAGCAATGAAATATAATGAATACCACATTAATTAATAATACCATTTATTGTAATTTATTTTTTTATTTAAAATTTTGCTTACTTTAATAAAATTTGATATTTCTTGTGATTTAACATTGTGGATCGCTAAACTTAAAACATATTTGGTAAACATGTATCAGCTTTAAATGTAAATATATTTGTAAGTAAACAAAAATTTAAGCAAATTAAATTAAGGCAGTTAAATTGTATTAGAAAAATTAATGAGCAAGTTTGAATGAGTAAAAAAAGGAAACCAGATCAATTTCTTTCCATTTCTAACAAATGTTTTTATACGATACAATTCCAGTTAAATATTTCTGAGAGAATTTTTTTCCTAATTTCAAATAAATATCTAAATTTAGTTTAAACCTACAAACTCCTTTGCCACTTAATTAATTTACTTGCCTGAGAATATAAATAAAGGAAAAATTACATAATTTATTTTTTGATACCAGAAAACTATGAATTTTATTTTCTTTACATTATTATATGTATTCTAAATTTGTTAGTTTTATTTTTTTAAAGAAGATTATGGGAAATTAAGAAAAAAACTATGGCAATATTTTTTTCTTATTGATCCTACTTAATTTAAGCTAAATATTTATATGAATCATTAACTGAAACTAATTCCAATTAATACAATTAAATGCTTTTATCAGTAAGTACAAATGATTCCTAAAATATATTTTGTGAGACACAGAATCACCAGAAATATTTAACATGTTTCAGATTATAAATATCTATTTCTGAATTATTTATTTTGTTTTTCATTTATATCTAATTTAATTCACGTATTTGGCCCAAAAAGTTTCTTGTATCATTAATAATTTACTTTTAATAATAAAAATAATAAGTAATATATACTTATTATGCAGCTATAGCTTTTTTTGTTAAACTTAACTAATATAATTTTTTTTAATATTATTTTAAGTCTTAAAAAAACCATTAAATACCGCTGATATATCAAATTTTGTTCATGATGAGGATATGATTTTAAGCCGCTTAACTTTCTGCCCATCTTAAAGTACTGCGTCTTAAAAGAAATTCTAAATCATAAGGAATACTGAAATTTAAAATGTTTATTCAAATATTGGTTTTTCTCTGTATATCATTTTCATTAATTCATTGAATGGAATGAATTCATTCAAAAATTAAGTTAACATATAAGAAAAAATATGCATTATGTGATAAAACATTACATAATATTAAAATTCAAGTAAGGGACTTTTTAGTACTCAATTATTTCAATGTTTCATATAGCAACACAGCATGTACTGAAATCAAACACATTTTCAGAAAACAGAAATCAATAGTGTATTAAAAGTTAATATTCAATTTATAACATAAATATTTCGAAAATGTTTTTTATAAAAATTAATTTTATTTAAATTCCTTATTTTTTATGAATTACTATTTTATTTTTTTAATTTAAATGTCTTATGTTTTAGTCCCACAAAGTATGAAATAAGTTTATACAAAAGTTATAAAAACATCTTAAGAAATACATTCCCGGCAACCTATTTCCAAAAAATGAAATAACTGATGACAATGAATCTTCCTTTAAATTTTTTAACTATACTTCTGAAACAAACTATGCTTCTAAAACATGATCTTACTGGACATCAGATTAAAACATTACTCTCCAAGCTCATTCCTTACTAGCGAAGAAACCTTGAATTCAACTTAAATTTTAAATTTGATTGCCTTTTTCAGAATGATCTTAGATAGGTTCTGGTACGGGAATTGTAGTATTCTTAGAAGGTTGTAAATAATTATTACAAACTTTGTAACGGTGGTATTTGAAGTTTACTTGGCGAGGTTATTTTCGACAACTTGGCGAGATTCTTGGCGACAACTTAGTGAGATAACGTGTGACTTAACGAGATTTGGCGAGAAATAGATAGTTCTGGAAACTTCCAATGCCGAAGGTTTAGGGCTATTATTGAGCGAGATGGCCTGGAAACTTCCAGAATTTTAGAGAAAGACCTAGACTTTCTCGCCAAGTAAGCTATAAATACCATCATTCAACGGACTAAGTCAGTTTCTGAGTTTTTCTAGCGCCATTGAGAAGTTAGTGAAGACGTTTAGTTTTGAAGGCTACTTTAGAGCATAGAAGATGTTGTTTATCTGAGATATTATAGCTTTCTGTAATTGAAATCTGTTTCTTGTAGTATCAGCTTTATTAGATCTGTAGAATTATAATTTCTACTGGTGGAATTTTCTGTATTTAGTTCAATTTGCTACGAATAAAAGTCTTGCGAATTTTAAAGAGTTTATTTCTTCACTCAATGATAACATGCTCCGAAGTTCGATACATTACAATCCCAAGAAAGAGGTCTTTCCTTATTAGGCTATAGAATCGTTTTTAGCTTGGAATTTGTAGGAAAAAATATGTAATTAATCTCTAACAATTATTATATAACAATATAATCAATCTAAAAATATGAGTTAATTATGTATGGTTATGTTTTTATAAATTCTCGAAGAAAAATACATGTACTGATTTTACTGACGTGTAGGCAATCAATGTCATTCTGTAATGTAAGTATCATTGATATGGGATTTTGTTCTGACAATAGAAGATTTATTTTAAATACTTTAAATTTTATTTGCAAGGTAATTCAATTTTGTTCATACGTCAATGTATTTATTTCGATATTTTAATCAAAAGAATTATATAAAGATTTAATGATAACCGTATGAACATTTGTTAAATAACAATTTTAGTTGGTAAACATTTCAAAATAGGTGTGTAGTACATAAACACACTTATTATAATCCATTAGAAATCCCAAAATCTGATTATATTCTCAAAGAAACTGATATAAATCACATCTATTTTTATTTATATATCAAATATATAGTAATTTTTATATGGTATATCAAATATATGGTAATTTTTTCATTCGAATTGTAATATTTGCTGTATGTAATTTTTGGCACTAATCAGATTCCATACTTCATTCGTATAGAAATTTATTAAATGTGCAATTATTTTGCTAGGTATTTGAACTTTTTATTTCATGTAAAAATAATTTCACATATGAATGAATTAGCAAGGTACAAATATTTGTAACGATTGTAATTTTTAATAAACAAGATATATAATCTTGTTATGATATTTATTTATAAGGTTAATGTACCTTGATTTTTAAAGGTACTTTTTAAAATAAATATTTGTGTTTTTGTTTAAATTTTTTGTTCATTCAAAATAAATTTGGATTAAATAAATTTAATTCACAATACATCCATTTATAATTTGATTTATTTGTATTACACACTTGTTGAGTTTTAAGTTTTGAAATTTACAATAATTATCATATAAAACTTACATTCATTTAGATATATTATTTGTTTCACAATATAATGATGTCTGTATTTTTTTTTATCAAGTTTTATTGATTGATGAAAAATTTACTTAATTCATATTAAAATTAGGTTACGAATAAATTTTATTTTCAGAATAACAATGTAGTTTTATACTCAGTTTCAAATTGAAACAAACACATATTTTAGTTGTCATCAATGATATTTTATTATAAGCACATTGGTAAAGTAACTCATTATGTTTACATTTCTAGAAACTAAATGTACTCAGAATGTTAAAACAAAGCAAAAATTAGACTTTGCAAGGAATTTGATTAAAATATTTATTCAAAATTTTATATGTAAAATAATTAGGATGAATACAAATGTTAGTTATTTCTGTAAGTTTTCATTAATGATACTGATAATAAGTAAGTTCAATGCTGTAATAAGAACTTCTTATCCCTATACAAAAAATGTCAAAAGAGAAATGATAAGTACAATATTTCATCACACACACAATGCAATGAAAGAATGTGATGAAAGCTAGAGTAAAACTCATTCTTGTCTCAAGAAAAACAAATAATTAAATTTCAGACATAATTTTTGGATACATTTCATTTATTCGCTTTTCGATGGAAACGCCTTGTTTATAAAGAATAATGTAAATTCAATCTAAATTTTTCTAGCAACATAGAAATACCAAGGAAGCATTTTCACTCTTTATATTTAATTTTAGACAGTGTGAAAATGTTTTCAATATTTAAGTATTTATTTAGCGTGTATGAATTTATGGTAATGCGTTAAAAACTTCATATATATATATATGTGTGTGTGTGTGTGTGTGTGTGTATGTATGCATAAAATTATTTACCGCGAATGATTACATTTATTAATATCTTAATTAATACGAATTATATAAATACATTACATTTGTAATTTAAATTTATATTAGAAAATTACATGAGTGTATAAATAAATATTACATACTTAAAGTTTCTCAAATACAAGGTGTATTGTAGAAAAGTGCCAAATAAAGTTTATTTTAGAATTCAAATGAATAGTCTATTTTATTTAAATTTACTTTTAAAATATTTGTTTATCTGATACATATATTTTTCTTTTTCTTGAAGAAATACTTAATACTATCAACATTTATGAAATACTAGCAAGAGATTGATGAAACAAAGTTTAAGGGAAAATTTATTTCAATTCTATAAAAAAGTAACATCAAAGGCAAAGGAATTTTATATTTCAGTTCAAAGGATTTCAAATTAAAATACATTAAGAATAAAAACTAATACTCAAATATTGGAGGCAATGTATTGTTTGGAACGTTTTTTTCAATTTCATTAAGAACATTAGCACATTCAGGAAGTTGAAACAAAGTAAACAATGAAGCATTAATTAATGCAAATGGTATCAAAAATAAAATCTCTTCAAAATCGCAAATAAAAGGAAAATGTTTCTTTCCTTGATCAAAATTAATAAAAAAGTTATTTTATCAGAAATTAAAAATTTATAAACAAATTAAATATTTTTTTTACTTAAAGAAAATCCATACACTTACATTTCGTATATTCCGGAAAACATATAACTTAAAAATGTCATGGTAAATATATTAGTTGTTTAAGATTTTGAATAAGATCAACGAATTTTAAAAAATAATAAGTAAAAATGTATTCTGATGAACAATTTAAATAGTATACAGAAAATTATATTTCATATGGTATTCATATGTTGTTATTCTTTGATTCAACAAACCACCTCTAATTAAAAATAAAAATCCTAATAATTGTATATATATATATATATATAATATATATATATATATATATACTTATATATATACTATATATATATATATATATATATATATATATATATATATATATATATATATATATATATATGTCGTATTGTAAACGACATTAAACTCAAAAAAACCCTGAAAAGGGATATGTATATTTTTATTGCACTTTAAATTTAAGAGTTTCCTCTTTTCCTTTCAAACCAAGTTGTAATAGTATAAAGGAAAGGATGCAATAAAAATTGGCACAAGGATCTGAAATGCAATAAAGGAATAAATCCTTCCTTTCTGAAGGGATGGATGATCGTGAGAAAATGGCAAGGGGAGGTTTCATGTTTTATGATATATTTTGTTTAAGTGAATCTGACCAGTCGGGATTAAGGGGAGGAGATTTCTGACCTATCCCATAGGAGCTTAGGACGTTAGTATGGAACTTCTTTGGAAAACCAATGGTGTAAAATAAGAGGAGGAGCTAAGATGAGAATTTAAAACTGCACTCCTAAGAAGGGAAGACAGGCAGACACTGAGACAGAAAAAGTCCTCACACACAGGAGTCCCTGAGATGCACACAAGGCAGAGAAGCCCCTGAGATGCCTGGGACAAAGAATGATGAGCAGTAAACGGAGTATGATTGCACTGGTCTAGGGAAGTCCTACCTCGACTGTCCTGAATGGAATGCTGACGTCCGACCAATAGATGATAATAGAAGAGGTGATGTAAAGTCTGAAAAGAGGTATACTGAATAGAAAGTCAAGTAATGATGCAGTAGATTTCAGTGAATGGAAATGCAAAGGGAGATGCTGAGTAGAGGATGGAAGTGGATGGAAAAAAAGAGGAATCATCGACACCGAGAGTGTGTAGAAGTTTCAGACACCACAATACTACTTCTAAAAAGGGGTGGGAGTCTGGATCTCTTTCGTTCCATTATATATATATATATATATATATATATATATATATATATATATATATATAATATGTGTGTACAAAAGTGAATTTTTTTTTTAGTAGTAGAAGTTCTATTATTCCGCTTTAATAAAATTAATGAAAGTTCTATCAAGCTTATCACAATAGCAACTTTTAGGTATAAAATATGCAAGTATCACATTTTCCTCTAAATAAAAAAGATTCGTTTGGGTGGCAAAACCTGTATACAAATCTCTTGCTAGTCGTCGGATAACAATATTGGCCAGTCCAAGTGTCATAAGTAACAAAAACGGTATCTTGCTTTATCTCTGCATCTAAATTATAAGGACTGAAGCTCTTTTAGAGTAAAGATGGACATCATGGGTTGAACCACTATGTAAGTAAAATCAATTTCATCTCCATCTGTGACGACGGATGAAGTTGTTTATTTGTTGGCCACTGTAAAGAAAATGAAAATTAAATTATTAATTTCATATTCATGTAAGCGTTCCAATTACGTAAAAGTTGGGCGGATGGATTAATATTTCTAGTAACTCAAATAATCCATTTAATTCCTTACAGTCACTTAATATAATGCTTTTATTGCATGAAAAAAAGTACTTCTAGCATTATTTTATGGATAAAGTAAAAGAAAGGAAGGATAAATTAAATAAGATCTTCTAAAATAGAAATTATATTACGGATAAATTTTTTTTTTCCACAAGGACAGGTAATATACTTTTTATCATTTTTTTAAAAAAATATAACAGTTTATATTTTGAATTATATTTCCGAAAAGCACAATTATATAAAAGTGTGCTTATTATGATATGTTGAATAAAACATTTTGTTTAACATTAATTTATTATAATTTTATAAAAGGATATGTGAGTTATAAATTGTTTAATTAAAATTTAAGTACGAATACCGTGATGCCTGTTAATCCATAAATTCAAATATTTGTACTCATGTTATAATGAGCATAAATTACGACGTGCCTAGTACAGATTTTAATTAATTTTATTTAAAAACAATGGAAAGGTTGTAAATAAGTAATTCAGCATAGTGTTACATTTTCTCTCCATTCGTCACAATAGTAAGAGACAGAGAGGGAATCGCTTACATAGATGGAACTACTTTATGAAAGCTGCTTCTCAGTGTGCAACAGCATCCCGCGACTTAGATTGGCAAAACAGTTCTGTACAAGGTGGTTATATAACGTAATATTTGTATTCTTTTTTGAGAAACACATTCAATATTAGAGAGTGAACAAAATATTTTCATTATAATATTGTTGACTAAAATTTAAATTCTGTAAAACTCTTACTAAGACAATTTTTTTCAAAAAAGTATTTGACGAAAGGATTAAACAATTTTTTTGTTTTATGCATCAACATATACAGGACACAATTTATAAGCACTTCGTATAAAAAATTCCATCTTGTATTACACCCACTACACTATCTCTCTCAGGGTATACTTTAACAATTTTAATCAAATGCCATTTATATGTTGGCATATTCTTTTCTTTAACTAGAACCATATCAATTATTTTAATGATTTCCTTTTCAAAAATTCCATTATTTTGTTGCTGCAAATTATTTAAATAACTAAGACTTTAATGTTCCCAGATCAAGTGCTTTGACTTTACCGTTTATTTTTCATCTATTTAAATGAGTTTCATTTGAATTCAAATAAATTGGATCAACTAGTGCTGTAACAGATTGACCAAGGAAAAAATGAGCTGGTGTCTATAGACCAAGTTCATCAATATCGGTAAAAAAGGAAAGGGTTTATTGAACTAATGTTTTTAATACTAAAAATATATCAAATATATAAAAATATATAAGTTAAATTGAATTATTTTATGTTTGCTATTTTGAAAAAATAATTTTAATTTATGATGTAGAATTAAAAAACATAGTTATCATTAATATTATTTTAGATATTTTTTAGAGTTTGATATATATTATGGGTGTAATTCTAATCCCAAATTAAGAATGTTTTCCTATGTTATGAATATTGTTATCGAACGAGTGATAAAATTTAGAAATGCTTTCGGAATCCCACTTTGATTCCCAATATCTTAATTCTAGGTGATTTTATTTTGGCCACTTGTGACAACGGAAAATATGCTTGTCAGTTAAAAATCTTTTAATGACTTTAAGTCATTTGTATAGACTGTCATTTATATTCATAGTGCATTCAATAATGCTGCAGTTTACATAATAAAGTTACTTTATTATGTAAAATGCAGCTCACCCAAATTTTTTGCTATGTTTAAGAAAGCAGAAAAATTTACCAAATCTGATAAAAAATATACTGAAATTAAGACAAGTCCTTGTTGAATATTGTCTTCGGAAAAAAAATGATATGATAAGGCATCGTGTGAACAAAAATGCATGAAATAATGTGAAAGAGACATTTATAAATTATAGGATAACTCTATGTTTACGTAAAAACTTAAATCTTTGAGGCATGCTCTATATGTAAAACTGAGCAGTCTTTTCCTAATTACATCCTGGACTGTTTGGAACTTTCCAGAGAGGATATATATTCATTCCCCTTGTGGTCCCAGATTTCCTTAGGGTCAATGGTCTGATGGACCTTGTATGACTTTGTCAGACAGTTGGAGAATAAGCCATAACAACAACACAAAAACATAAAGCAAGCGTATGTTTAATAAAGCTTATTAATATGGCATGGCAGAATAACCTTTGCTCCTATTGTTTAGCAGTTTATAAGTTTATAAATGTAGGTGACAAAAGAAAAACATTTTACTCCGCAGGTCAAAATATTTTAAAGGTTTCCTTGATAAGAGTACGGCGATAACAATGTCCACAGTTTATGATCATTTGCATGACTTTTTTAATATCATCATGCATGTGGACTCATTTTCGTTCTGTTGTTATTGCATATATCCAATGTTTATTAATGCTAAATCAAGTCTATTGAATGCGTCACTCTAATAATATGCAAAATAAAATTTGAGTTTGTGAAATAATCAATTCTAGGTAGCCCTAAATAATCTCGAATATGATGAGAATTGGCCTAGAACTCATCATACTGCAAACAGGCAAGAGGAAATATATTTCCCATAAAAAATAGAACATAGATCACAAGTGTCGTCTGATAAGCTTGATGATGACCGTCTAGACCGTCCTACAACACTTGAATGATAATGTGTAACCCGGACTTTTTTCCATATTACCATTAGCGAGCATGTAGTATTTTCCAAACAGAATTAGCAACTTTTGTCGCACTTGAGAGCAGATTCAAATGAGTGACTCAGAT